>SNQJ01S0026939.1:147201-165697 GCA_010110895.2 Picea sitchensis
ATATGGATTAACATGACCATGAGAGGATTAAAGTAGGAAAATATGAAGAAAGTCTTGAAACCTTGAATAACCCTCCACATATAAATTCACAATGGCAACGTGATTTTGCTTCTTTGTCATGTGAGACACAATGAAAAGAAGGGTAATGCTCTGAAAAAATATTATAAAATGTTTGACATGGCCATTTCCAACCCCTCATGTTTAATCCTTAAAACTTATTATTGCATCTTCCCAAAAATTTCTTTTTGCATGTTGCACCAAGTTTAAAGTCTGCACATTGCTTGGAAAAGATGATTTCCACATGTCACATGTCACAAGACTTTCAAAGTTGCATATATCATGTCACAATATTTTGGAGGTTGCATATTGCATATTCAAGTTCTATTTGTAGCCTAGACTCCATAGCCCAAGCACAAGGCACCAGGTCTTGCGTGGATTCTCATGTCTTGAATCAAGGAGTATTGAATCAATATATACCAAGTCTTATAAGAGAAGTTGAAATTATCATTAAGTGTATAACAAAATTACATTCACATATATATACAAGCCATAGAAATAAACTTGTGTATATTATCAGATGAAAAAATACCCATAATGTCAATGCATTATATGTGTCATTACATGTTCAACTATATAATGTACATCTAACTATCTTATAAAATTATTACATGACATCATGGATTTATTTTAGTCTTCTTTTGTGCTTTCCAGGTCTTAGGTAATTCATCCATCTCCATGTCTTCGTTTATTGGGTGCTCTTCAACAGTTGATGTTGTTTCAGTCCTTTCACGTTGAGTATGTCTGGTCTCATACCCACGGAATGGATGTTGCTGTGAGGGGCCATCACCTACAAAAATAAAAATAAATAAATTTATATGGCCAATTTTTAAATATCATTGAAGTAGTTCATTAATATTAAAAAAAACTCTGCAATGTAATTATTTACCTGGTCCTCTAGTCGGCACCGTTGGAATGGCTTCTGGCATGTTCACTTGATCTTTAGGACGAGGAGCATCAACTACGACATTCTCTTCCATTGAAACGTCAAAATTTATAAGTACATAATTATTAAGTATGAGATTAATATATAGACATCTTACCATCGTGGGCCTCAATCACAGGAACATCTTGGGGATGCACCTCACTAGAATGGGGCTGTTGGGGAGCACCATGATCTTCTGGATGTGTTGCACTATCAAATCTCTATTGTCCAGTACTAATGGTTTCACTGATAGTGTTGCTTCCCTGATTAAAACAAAGTAAGACATTAAATTATGGACGATATCAAACATTTACGTATTTTATAAGCAATGAAAGGTTAATGTGGACTTTTTTTTATTTACCTTATCCCACAAACTAGATCTTGGGGTCTTCCCCATGCTTTTCCTATGATCCACCATGAATTTATAACCATACTTGTAACCAATTTGGAGTTATTCCTCCGTGGTTTCAGTTCCGAATTCGTTGCCCTGCATTGCATAAGGGTATGGTTTTTTAATGTTTTTGGCTGGAATTACCTGAAAGTTATAAGGTGATACAAATAATATTCTTAAGATGTTTGGGTACTTATGATTCATGATTGTAACCTCGAGTAGCCTCCCTGTCCTAGCTTGTGTTGGCCATGTTTGGCAATCCTTGCTTTGGTTGCCTTCGAAGTGTCAGGAAACCTATCATCAAAATTTTCAAGTATGTTATATATAACCACACTTTTATTTAGATCTAAAGAAAAATAAAGCTGGTATTGAAATCAAAATATTGTAATTTACCTTGGTGTACCAGTTATTTGCTCTTTTGATTTATTCAAAATATTCTCTTTTGCATCATCAATGATTGCCTTCCACTCCCTCTCTGGAATTGAGGGATGACGCTCATACCTAGGATTTCTTGCTAAGCTTCGTCTTTAAACATCCCGCATATATTTTAAATATTCACCCGCTGCAGAGGTGACCTACTTTTTTATTGAACGTGTATACTCCAAATAGACCTTCAAGATAATCCATAAGTTCCTTTTTGAGGTTGGAATTTTGGCCTTGCTCTCTAAGTGCCTATAAAAATGGTCGTTTCCTACACACAAAAATATATGATCATTAATTTAAAATTAATAATCTAGATGATTTATGTATGAGAAGGACAACATTAAACGATTAAAATATGAATTAAAACTACTTGGGAGTCTTGATTGTTTTAATGGAAGTCCATTATCGTCGACCAAAAATGTACACAGAAGGGTCCTTGTGCTTGTCACACGTCTAGCTCCAGGAAATGTAACCATGTCAACCACATCACCATGAGCCTCATCTCTGCCACTATCTTTAGACTCTGACTGATGTGTGGATGATTGGCGGTGCATGTCATGGATCCTATCTAAATTATGTGTGGAAGATTGAGAAGTAAATAGTACTCTAGCAACTGTATGACAGCCCGCATCAGGACTCTGTAGCATCTCTGTAGCGCCACTACTACCAACACCGGGCTGAACAGGCTCCAAAAATGTCTTTATAATTTTTTATTTTTTTTCATGAGATAATGTAAAAGTTAAAGAACAAAGTATCATAACTGAACATATGAGTACATAAAAAAAAAACACTTTAAATTATGGTTATTGCCTTATATGTGTTAAGTTGTGACATAAGGACCTTGATATTTTCTTTGACATCGGGAGTTTGATCTGGACGATCTATGAAGCTAGAAAGTTCCTTGTTCGCTTTAATGATGTTTTTGTTTATTAAGACCATCAGATCAGGAGATGAATAAAACCCCTCCTCATCGGCGGAATCATTATCAACATGGCCTGCGAACTACATATAATTCCAACAAAAACAATGTTATTTGAATAAAATTGTATAAGAAAATAATAAAAATAACGTATAATGAAAGTGGAAATTGATAATCATTTACATGTTCTGCGGCTGGCCCTTTTCCACGATCATCCTGCCACATTATAATATAATTAGAACCTCCAAATATTTAAAAAATTGTTAACGATAACGATAACAAAAAAACAATGTTAAAGATAATAAAAAAATATAATGCAATAAGTAGAGGTTTCTTAAAGAGGTGTTTCATAAGTACCTGCACACTATTAGTCAATGTTTCTATTTGATTCAAATGGTAATCCACTAATAACTCTTCCCTGGGAGCTATTTTTTTACTGCACACAGGACTACCCGATTATCTTCACGTCCCTCATATATGCAATTCGGTTGTTTGATTGTTGTCCCAGGTCATGTGTTGTTTATAAACCCTGAGATATTGCTGGAAGCTTTAGGACTTCCATCAATATAGATAGTCACTCCCTTCTCTTTATCCTTGTTTATTAGTCGTATATAATTTGCGACGAGTGCATATCTCCGCATACTTCGCATGTACTGGACCAACCGCATCGAATCGTTATAATTGTAACACAGTCCGACATAGTCCATCAACTCAGTTACTGTATTGTATTTTAAAATTATTCCATCCATGAAAAATAGCCCCAAACCATGCAGGGAGGATGGTGCAATGTGATATGTCCTATTGTTGACAATGAAGTGAGCATTTATAGGAGGTAGTTCCTTGGGTACCCATTGATTCACCAGATGCTTATACCTGAGTGGCACCTCTATCTATCCTATGCTCTCATCATCATAAGAGCATGATCCTCCTTCAGAAAGAAAAACTTTCATGCATCTACAAAATTTTCTTCTGACTTTTTCACCTCTGGTCCTTGTTTGCTTATCATATCTACTAGATGCACTCGCATTTCCCTCTATTTTTCCTAAGCTTTCCTCACTCGACGAAGATATATATGACAATTTCTTGTTTGGTTTAACCTTCAATTGCATGTGCATGTGTTGTTAGTGAGTAGTCCATCATCATCCTAGTTCCAATTTATGAACTGTTTTTTCTATATTGAAAGTTCTAAATAAATTTTTTGTATATTTTGTTTTGCATTCACAATTAGACTAGGGTGAAATTACCAATATTAGAGGTCAAACACCTAATTTAATGTGATATCCCTCTTGATTTTGGACATATTAATGTGATAACACTAATGACATGATATTAATGCAACGTTTGGATTTAGGGGTCCAATTTACGAAACCATGCCTTGGGAGTGGATGGACAATGTGGTCACCTATTCCATGCCTAAACAAGATTGCAGATTCTCATGGAGCTCAAAAATGTTGCTCTGTTAGGCTTTTATGCCCCAAGGATGAATTGCCAAGAGTCCCCGAAATGGTTTGGGATGCGACTTGCAACTAAGCATAAAAAAAAAATGAAACTCGGATTGAGGAACTGTCAGCTTCGATGGATTCTTGGCATAGGATTTCATCTAGAGAACCCCTCACTCCCTGTTCCAACCCCTCAGAAGTATTTTTTTTCATCGATTTCGATAACTAGTGCTTTTCTCAGTAAGAAGAAATGCAACATTTGGATTTAGGGGCCAATTTATGAGACCTTGCCTCGGGAGCAGATGGATAATTTTCTCACCTAGTCCATGCCTAAACAATTTTTCATCATCTCACGGAAATAAAAAATGTTGCTCCATTAGTCTTTTATGCTCTGAGTGGGAATTGGCCAAGAGTCCCCAAAATTGTTTGGGATGCGACTTGCAACTAGGAACAAAACAAAAAACAAGACTCAGATTAAGGAATCATCATCTCTATTGGATTCCTAACATATGATTTTAGCTAGAGCACCCCTCTCTCTTGGTTCCAACCCCTCGGAAGTTGTTTTTTTCATCGATTTCGATAACTAGTGCTTTGCTCAGTAAGAAGCAATGAAACATTTGGATTTAGGGGTCCAATTTACGAAACCATGCCCCGGGAGTGGATGGACAATGTGGTCACCTATTCCATGCCTAAACAACCATGTAGAATCTCATGGAGCTCAAAAATGTTGTTCCGTTAGGCTTTTATGCCTAGAGGAGGAATTGCCAAGAGTCCCCAAAATGGTTTGGGATGCGACTTGAAACTGGGCATAAAAATGAAAACCGAGACTTAGATTGAGGAACCGGCGACTCTGATGGATTCCTTGGATATGATTTCAACTAGAGAAGCCATCTCCCAGGTGCCACGCCTCGAAAGTTGCTTTACTCATGCATTTCAAGAACTAGTGTTTTTCTCAGTTTGAAGAAAACCAACATTTGGATTAAGGGGTCCAATTTATGAAACCGTGCCTTGGGAGTGGATGGAAAATATAGTCACCTATTACATGCCTAAACAATCTTACAACATCTCACTGAACTCAAAGATGTTTCTATGTTAGTCTTTTATGCCCTGAGCGAGAATTGGACAAGAGTCCCCGAAATGGTTTGGGATGCGACTTACAACTGGGCATAAAATGAAAACCGAGACTCGGACTGAGGAACCGTCATCTATGTTGGATTCCTAGCATACGATTTTAGCTAGAGAACCCCTCACTCCAGGTTCCAACCCCTCGGAAGTTTTTTTTTTCATCAATTTTGATAACTAGTTCTTTGCTCAATCAGAAGCAATGAAACATTTGGATTTAGGGGTCCAATTTACAAAACCATGCCTCGAGAGAAGATGGACAATGTGGTCACCTATTCCTTGCTGAAAAAATCTTGCATAATCTCATGGAGCTCAAAAATGTTGCTTTGTTAGGCTTTTATGCCCCGAGGATGAATTGCCAAGAGTCCCTGAAATGGTTTGGGATGCGACTTGCAACTAAGCATAAAATGAAAAACGAGACTCGTATTGAGGAACCGTCGAATCCGATGGATTACTGGCATAGGATTTCAACAAGAGCACCCCTCACTCTTGGTTCCAACCCCTCGGAAGTAGTTTTTTCATCGATTTTGATAACTAGTTCTTTGCTCAGTAAGAAGCAATGCAACATTTGGATTTAGGGGCCAATTTACGAAACCATGCCTCGAGAGCGGAGGGATAATTTGATCACCTAGTCCATTCCTAAACAAGCTTACAACATCTCACAGAACTCAAAAATGCTGCTCCGTTAGTCTTTGATGCCCTGAGAGGGAATTGGACAAGAGTCCCTGAAATGGTTTGGGATGCGACTTGCAACTGGGTATAAAATGAAAACCGAGACTTGGATTGAGGAACTGTCATCTCTGTTGGATTCCTGGCATAGGAATTTAGCAAGAGCACCCCTCCCTCTCGGTTCCAACCCAACGAAAGTTGTTTTTTTCATCGATTTCGATAACTAGTGCTTTGCTCAGTGAGAAGCAATGCAACATTTGGATTTAGGGGTCCAATTTGTAAAATCATGCCTTCGGAGAGGATGGACAATGTGGTCACCTAGTCCATGCCTAAACAAGCATGCAAAATCTCATGGAGCTCAAAAATGTTGCTCCGTTAGGCTTTTATGCCCGGAGGAGGAATTGCCAACAGTCCCTGAAATGGTTTGGGATGCAACTTGCAGCTGGGCATAAAACGAAAACTGAGACTCGGATTGAGGAATCGTCAACTTCGATGGATTCATGGGATAGGATTTTAGCAAGAGAACCACTCTCTCCCAGGTGCCATGCCTCAGAAGTTGCTTTACTCATTGATTTCAAGAACTAGTGGTTTTCTCAGTTTGAAGCAAACCAACATTTGGATTAAGGGTTACAATTTATGAAACCGTGCCTCGCGAGCTGATGGAAAATATAGTCACCTATTCCATGCCTAAAAAAGAATAAAAAATCTCATGGAGCTCAAAAATGTTGCTCCGTTAGGCTTTTATGCCTGAAGGAGGAATTGCCAACCGTCCCTAAAATGGTTTGGGATGCGACTTGCAGCTGGGCATAAAACGAAAACCGAGACTCGGATTGAGGAACTGTCGACTCCAATGGATTCCTGGGATAGGATTTCAGCAAGAGCACCCCTCTCTCTCGGGTGCCATGCCTTGGAAGTTGCTTTACTCATTGATTTCAAGAACTAGTGGTTTTCTCAGTTTGAAGCAAACCAACATTTGGATTAAGGGTTACAATTTATGAAACTGTGCCTCGGGAGCTAATGGAAAATATAGTCACCTAGTCCACCCCTAAAAAATCTTGCATCATCTCATGGAACTCAAAAATGTTTCTCCATTAGTCTTTTATGCCCTGAGCAAGAATTGGCCAAGAGTCCCCAAAATGGTTTGGGATGCGACTTGTAACTGGGCATAAAAAGAAAACTGAGACTCGGATTGAGGAACCGTCATCTCTGTTGGATTCCTGGCATATGAATTTAGCTAGAGCACCCCTCGCTCCTGGTACCAACCCCTCGGAAGTTGTTTTTTTCATCGATTTCGATAACTAGTGCTTTTCTCAGCAAGAAGCAATGCAACATTTGGATTTAGGGGTCCAAATTATGAAACCATGCCTCGGGATAGGATGGACAATGTGGTCACCTAGTCCATGCCTAAACAACCATGCAGAATCTCATGGAGCTCAAAAATGTTGCTCCGTTAGGCTTTTATGCTCGGAGGAGGAATTGCCAAGAGTCCTCAAAATGGTTTGGGATGCATCTTGCAATTGGGCATAAAAAGAAAAACGAGACTCAGATTGAGGAACCGTCGACTTTGATGGATTCCTCGGATATTATTTCAGCTAGAACACCCCTCTCTCCCGGGTGCCATGCCTCAAAAGTTACTTTACTCATGGATTTCGAGAACTAATGTTTTGCTCAGTTTGAAGAAAACCAACATTTGGATTAAGGGGTCCAATTTATGAAACCGTGCTTGGGGAGTGGATGGAAAATATAGTCACCTATTCCACACCTAAAAAATCTTGCAGCATTTCACGTAACTCAAAATTGTTGCTTCGTTAGTCTTTTATGCCCTAAGCGGGAATTGGCCAAGAGTCCTCGAAATGGTTTGGGATGCGACTTGCAGCTGAGCATAAAACGAAAATCGAGACTTGGATTGAGGAACTGTCATCTCTGTTGGATTCCTGGCATAGTATTTTAGCTAGAGAACCCCTCACTCTCAGTTCCAACCCCTCGGAAGTTGTTTTTTTCATCGCTTTCAATAACTAGTGCTTTTCTCAGAAAGAAGCAATGCAACATTTGGATTTAGGGGTCCAATTTATGAAACCATGCCTCACAAGAAGAATCACAATGTGGTCACATATTCCATGCCTATATAATATTTCATAATCTCATGGAGCTAAAAAATGCTGCTCCGTTAGGATTTTATCCCCCGAGGATGAATTTCCAAGAGTCCCCGAAATGGTTTGGGATGCGACTTGAAACTGGGAATAAAATGAAAACCGAGACTCTGATTGAGGAACCGTCGACTCCGATGGATTGCTGGCATAGGATTTCAGCTAGATCACCCATCACTCTCGGTTCCAACGCTTCTAAAGTAGTTTTTTTCATCGATTTTTATAACTAGTTCTTTACTCAGTAAGAAGCAATGCAACATTTGGATTTAGGGGCCAATTTACGAAACCATGCCTCGGGAGTGGATGGATAATTTAGTCAACTATTCCATGCCTAAACAATCTTGCAGTATCTCACGAAACTCAAAAATGTTTCTCTGTTAGTCTTTTATGCCCTGAGCGGAAATTGGCCAAGAGTCCCCGAAAATGGTTTGGGATGCGAATTGCAACTGGGCATAAAACAAAAACTGAGACTCGGATTGAGGAATCATCATCTCTGTTGTATTCTTGGCATAGGATTTTAGATAGAGCACCCCTCACTCCTAGTTCCAACCCCTCAGAAGTTGTTTTTTATCATCGATTTCGATAACTAGTGCTTTGGTCAATAAGAAGCAATGCAACATTTGGATTTAGGGGTCCAATTTATGAAACCATGCCTCGGGAGTGGATGGACAATGTGGTCACCTAGTCCATGCCTAAATAACCATTCATAATCTCATGGAGGTCGAAAATGCTACTCCATTAGGCTTTTATGCCTGGAGAAGGAATTGCCAAGAGTCCCCTAAATGGTTTGGGATGCAACTTGCAACTGGACATAAAACGAAAACCAAGACTCTGATTGGGGAACCGTCAACTCCGATGGATTCTTGGGATAGTATTTCAGCTAGAGAACCAATCTCTCCTGGGTGCCATGCCTTGGAAGTTGCTTTACTCATTGATTTTGAGAACTAGTGTTTTTCTCAGTTTGAAGCAAACCAACATTTGGATTAAGGCGTCCAATTTATGAAACCATGCCTCGGGAGTGGATGGAAAGTATAGTCACCTATTCCATGCCTAAACAATCTTGTAGCATCTCACGGAAATCAAAAATGTTTCTACGTTAGTCTTTTATGCGCTGAGCGGGAATTGGCCAAGAGTCCTCAAAATGGTTTGGGATGCGAGTTGCAACTGGGCATAAAATGAAAATCAAGACTCAGATTGAGGAACTGTCATCTCTGTTGGATTCCTAGCATATGATTTTAGCTAGAGCACCCCTCACTCCCGGTTCCAACCCCTCGGAAGTTTTTGTTTTCATCGATTTTGATAACTAGTGCTTTGCTCAGTAAGAAGCAATGCAACATTTGGATTTAGGGGTCCAATTTATGAAACCATGCCTCGGGAGCAGATGGACAATTTGGTCATCTAGTTCATGCATAAAAAATCTTGCAGAATCTCATGGAGCTAGAAAATCCTACTTCGTTAGGCTTTTATGCCCCGAGGATGAATTGCCAAGAGTCCCCGAAATGGTTTGGGATGCGACTTGCAACTAGGCATAAAATGAAAACCGAGACTCAAATTGAAGAACCGTCAACTCCGATGGATTCCTGGAATAGGATTTCAGCTAGAGTACCCCTCACTCGCAGTTACAACCCCTTGGAAGTAGTTTTTTTCATCGATTTCGATAACTAGTGATTTGCTCAGTATGAAGCAATGCAACATTTGGATTTGGGGGCCAATTTACAAAACCATACCTCGGGAGATGATGGATAATTTGGTCACCTAGTCTATGCCTAAACAAGCTTGCAACATCTCACAACACTCAAAAATGTCACTATGTTAGTCTTTTATGCCCTCAGCGGGAATTGGCCAAGAGTCCTCGAAAATGGTTTGGGATGCGACTTGAAACTGAGCATAAAATGAAAACTAAGACTTGAATGGAGGAACCATCTTCTCTTTTGGATTCCTAGAAAGTATTTTAGCTAGAGCACCCCTCACTCTTGGTTCCAACCCCTCAGAAGTTGTTTTTTTCATTGATTTCTATAGCTAGTATTTTTCTTAGTAAGATGTAATGCAACATTTGGATTTGGGGGTCCAATTTACGAAACCATGCCTTGGGAGTGGATGGACAATGTGGTCACCTATTCCATGCCTAAAAAAGCATGCAGAATCTCATGGAGCTCAAAATTGTTGCTTTGTTAAGATTTTATTCCTCGAGGAGGAATTGCCAAGAGTCCCCGAAATGGTTTGGGATGCGACTTGCAATTGGGCATAAAACGAAAACCGAGACTCGGATTGAGGAATCGTTGACTCCAATGGATTCCTGGGATAGGATTTCAGCTAGAGTACCCCTCTCTCCCAGGTGCGATGCCTCGAAAATTGCTTCACTCATTGATTCCAAGAGCTAGTGTTTAGCTCAGTTTGAAGCAAACCAACATTTGGATTAAGGGGTCCAATTTATGAAACCATTCCTCAGGAGTGGATGGAAAATATAGTCACCAATTCCATTCCTAAACAATCTTGCAGCATCTCACGAAACTCAAAAATGTTGCTCCCTTAGTCTTTTATGCCATGAGCATGAATTGGCCAAGAGTCCTCGAAATGGTTTGGGATGCGACTTGTAATTGGGCATAAAATGAAAACCGAGACTCAGATTGAGGAATCGTCATCTTTGTTGGATTCCTGGCATAACATATTAGCTAGAGCACCCCTCACTCCCGGTTCCAACCCCTCAGAAGTTGTTTTTTTCATTGATTTCGATAACTAGTGATTTTCTCAGTAACAATCAATGCAACATTTGGATTTAGGGGTACAATTTACGAAACCATGCCTCAGGAGAGGATGGACTATGTGATCACCTATTCCATGTCTAAACAATCTTGTAGAATCTCATGGATCTCAAAAATGCTTCTCCGTTAGGATTTTATGCCTGGAGGAGGAATTGGCGAAGAGTCCCCGAAATGCTTTGGGATGTGACTTGTAACTGGGCATAAAATGAAAACCGAGAATCATATTGAGGAACCGTTGACTCCGCTAGATTTCTGGCATAGGATTTCAGCTAGAGAACCCCTCACTCCCAGTTCCAACCCCTTGGAAGTAGTTTTTTTCATCGATTTCAATAACTAGTGCTTTGCTTAGTAAGAAGCAATGCAACATTTGGATTTAGGGGCCAATTTACGAAACAATGCCTTGGGAGTGGATGGATAATTTGGTCACCCAGTCCATGCCTAAACAAGATTGCATCATCTCACGGAACTCAAAAATGTTGCTTCGTTAGTCTTTTATGCCCTAAGCGAGAATTGGCCAAGAGTCCCCGAAATGGTTTGGGATGCGACTTGCAACTGGGCATAAAATGAAAACCGAGACTCGGATTGAGGAACCGTCATCTCTGTTAGATTCCTAGCATATGATTTTAGCTAGAGCACCCCTCAATCCCGGTTCCAACCCCTCGGAAGTTTTTTTTTTCATTGATTTCAATAACTAGTGTTTTGCTCATTAAGAAGCAATGCAACATTTGGATCACTCCCAGACCTCTTCATGAAAGATTGTGAATCTATGGTGCATGTACAAATATGTGAGATGTGGGTTTATGATAATATTTTGAATTTTCCAATAAAATTCTCCATTGACCTTATGTAAACCATTCCATTTGGTGTTTGTTGCACTAAGTGTAAAGAACAATGTTGGAGAATTATACGACATAAGTTAGGTATGAGCTATTTGTTACTTTTTTATTACCTTTTATTTTAATTATATCCATATTTTGTATTAATAAAATTAGGAATTAACCCGAAAATGATTCCATTAGACACAAGCTCAATCTTAAGGCCAACTAAGGAGAAAAAACAACACACGCTAATTAATCTATGAGTCAAGCATGAAAACAAACCTTCTCACAAAGAAGTGCTAGTTGGTGATGGAATCCAACATCGTAGAATCAATGCACGAAGGGGATGCGTTTCGGTGGGTGGGAAAGTTACGATGACAACCTGCTTAGTGAACTAACACCCTGATGTAAGTTACCTCACCAAGCAGTGGGAAACCCTCCAAGGAGTCTGAGTGAGTCTAGCCAACGTCGATCCAAGGTACAACACCACCTTCCCTATTTTGTCACATTGTGTAGGAAGTCTAAAATATTATGACCTCTATGGTACCACCTACTATACTAAAGCAGAGGGGGGACAGATGACACCAAGACCAACAGAGTAGGTTTGATTACTTTGAGGGCCCCAATGCGACCTCGTGATTGACCCTTGTGTTAGAAGGGCTTCCCAAAGTCAGTGATATAGAAACCGGATTTCACTCCCTAACTCAAGGGTTTATGTTTGTTTAGCATCTTTGGAAAGTTATTCTCACAATCTTATTCCAAATCTCTACACCTAAGCTAAGATGGGTTTGAAGAGCCCTAGAAAAGTTGCTAGATAAATTTTAATTAGCGCTTGATTTTAGGTTGTTGTTACTCAAAGGAGTGGTCGTGAAACTAATGGCATTTTGAATCGACTCTTTAAACCATGCAAGAGGAAAATGAAATGCAATAAATTCAACTTCAATGAAAACTAACTATAGGAAGGAGCAAGAGGTTTTAACCAAAGAAATAATTTTTTGATAGATTACTATGTGTGCAACACTGCAAAATGACCCAAATTTTAAAAATACCATGCAAATGTCATATCTCACTTAGTACACCCATACAACATTGAATCAAATGTCATCATTTCTAACATAGTAAACTTTTATGATTATAGAGACCACCATACACATATTGAATACTCATAAGGATCACAGGGGCTTCACCTTGTTGACCAAGAACTTATCATGTAATTCATTCATAAAGGGGCGTTTTTAATTATGAACCCACATGTTGTGAATATATGTTGTGCGTAAAACACTAAAAATAGCAATGTAATAAAGAAAAAATGATACAAATCCTTGTTTCATAAGAGGAATGTCACATAAGGATTTCAAAGTAATATACAACATTCATTTACATGATCTAGGTTTCTATTCATGCCCCCCTTCATTGGACCAAAAGAAAACACGATTCAAAAATCCATCCTCTCCTCTTTTTAAGAAAACATGATTCAAATACATCCTCTCCTCTTTTTAGTCCTTGAAAAGAAAGCACTATAATAATCACCTCATGTGAATAATTCATATGTATAGAACATGTAACAAAAAAATATGTAAGTTATGGTAAAGTCATAGAATTTTGTATTTTCTGCCATATTAATTTTTTCTTGAGTTGTACAAATTGTGTATTTTTTAGTGTTCTCTAAATAAGATGGTCTCTATCCCTATGGCCATTGATGGTATCTCTTGAGATGGTCCCCACAATCTAAGTAATACCAAGAAAACAATGTGTTGCAATTGTCGAGATAATACCCACAACACATTTTAATGTTAGGAGAATGAAAGAAACAAGCCAAAATATTAGACAATATATCACATACAAACAATAGACAAGAATTAGGTTGCATGAGGTGAAGAGGGGTTGGTGACTATATAAGAAGAGGTGGCTATGGTGAAAGAATAAGAGGTCGAGGTGGTCGACATGGAGGATAAGGCAGATATTAAGAAGGTTTTGTTTTACCTATATTGGGAGCAAGAAAAGGGAAGGATGCACTTTTGTGAAAAACCCCTCAAATAAAATCTGGAAGGAAAGAAAACAATATGTACTCATATTTGACGAGACAAAAAGAACATGTTAATGAATCCATATAAATTTTAAGAAAATTGGATAAAGAAGAATAATTTCAAGGCTCTAGATGAATTTTTGGATCCATCAAATGAGGAAGAATCTATAGCAAGGATGATAGAATTGATGACTATATTGGATGCATCATGTTGTCTTTGGATGTGAAGAATGCTACTTGTCAGTTACCTTAATTTACCACCTCATCACTTGGCCAATGTGTCATGCCACCATTGGATGTGAAGAATGTCGAATTTCAACTATCCTTGTTGCCACATCATCATTTAGTCCTTATGTAAAGTTGTCATTAGATGTGAAGAAGGATTAAGGGGCGAAGATGGGTGGATTAGTTAGCTCTGGTTACCACTTGGTACACATGTCATGTTTTCATTGGATGTGAAGAATGCCACTTGTTATTTAGACATGGTTTCCACCTCATCACTTGGTCCATGTGTCACATCATCATTGGATGTGAGGAATGCCACATATTAGTTAGCCTAGTGTCACAACCCCACTACGGAATAATAATTTTTTTTCCTTTTCTCGAGGGACAGAATCCCCGAAATCCTACGGGGCTTAGCACAGACTAGCTCTTCCCTTTTTCCCACCTCCGTGTGATCGTTGATCATGATCAGAGGCCAAACAACTAGGCACCTTTTCGCATTTCGCGACTCAATGGTATAAGCGAGTTGAGTCTTTCAACTCTGCCAACCCCGAAATGCCGAAATGTCGAAGAGGATTCGATCAACAATTAGCCCCCTGGGGTATGCCTTGGTCCATATGACCACTTCTCATAAGACTGCAGTCTTATTCCCTTCGGGACTTATTAATACGAGAGCCCGACCTCTTGTCAATGGGACTCCTGAATTCTCGATTTTTGATTTCCCAAAATGGCCTTTGTCACATTAGCCCTCATGGCTATGCTCTGATCCAGGTGACCATTCTTCATAAAACCTCTGTCCTATTTATTTCGGGATTTATGAATACGAGTGCCCGACCTCTTGTCATTGAGACTCCCGAATTCTAGATTTTTGATTTCCCAAAATGGCCTTTGTCACATTAGCCCTCCTGGCTATGCCCTGATCCAGGTGACCATTCCTCATAAGACCTCCGTCTTATTTATTTTGGGATTTATGAATACGAGAGCCCAACCTCTTGTCAACAAGACTCCCGAATTCCCGAATTTCGATTTCCTGATGGCCTCTTCCTTTTGGGACTCTCCCGAAGTCTTGGATTACTGCCACGTGTCCTCCATGGATGGACGGTCCAGATTGTTTCGCGATTTAGCGACTTGTGACCCCTAGTGATACAAATCCTCTATCAATTTGAATACCTAATATCCAAAATACCGATGGAATCTCGATCTCAGCCACGTGTCCTCCATGAATGGACAGTCTAGATTGTTTCGGGACTTCACCAAGTGCGAGGTCAAAATGCTCACCTTCCTCTTTTGTTTCTCGATGTCCAAATCCCCGAAATGGGTGATCTCGTGACACGTGGCCTCCCTAAATTGGACGATCCAGATCTATTTCAGGATTTCCACCATGGAGTGTCCCAATCTCTCGTCATCAGGACTTTCAAAATCCCAAAGTCCGAAGCCCCAATATCAACTCCTCTTTCGGGACTTTTGCCTCTGTTCACGAGGGCTTAACCCTCATGCATCTCCTGACAGATCCAACAGTTGTCGGGTTTTCTAACTAAGATCTGATGGTTCAGATCTGTCCCATGCTATGCACTCTCCCTTTAGCCCCCTGGGGTATGCCTTGGTCCATATGACCACTTCTCAGAATACCGCAGTCTTATTCCCTTCGGGAATTATCAATACGAGAGCCCGACCTCTTGTCAATGGGACTCCTGAATTCCCGATTTTCGATTTCCCAAAATGGCCTTTGTCACATTAGCCCTCATGGCTATGCTCTGATCTAGGTGACCATTCCTCATAAGACCTCTGTCCTATTTCTTTCGGGATTTATGAATACGAGTGCCCGACCTCTTGTCATCGGGACTCCCGAATTCCAGATTTTCGATTTCCCAAAATGGCCTTTGTCACATTAGCCCTCCTGGCTATGCCCTGATCCAGGTGACCATTCCTCATAAGACCTCCGTCTTATTTCTTTCGGGATTTATGAATACGAGAGCCCAACCTCTTGTCAACAAGACTCCCGAATTCTCGATTTCCGATTTCCTAATGGCCTCTTCCTTTCGGGACTCTCCCGAAGTCTTGGATTACTGCCACGTGTCCTCCATGGATGGACGGTCCAGATTGTTTCGTGATTTAGCGACTTGCGACCCCTAATGACACAAATCCTCTATCAATTCGAATACCTAATATCCAAAATACCGATGCACTCTCGATCTCTGCCACGTGTCCTCCATGAATGGACAGTCCAGATTGTTTCGGGACTTCACCAAGTGCGAGGTCAAAATGCTCACCTTCCTCTTTTGTTTCTCGATGTCTGAATCCCCGAAATGGGTGATCTCGCGACACGTGGCCTCCCTAAATTGGACGATCCAGATCTATTTTGGGATTTCCACCATGGAGTGTCCCGATCTCTCGTCATCAGGACTTTCGAAATCCCAAAGTCTGAAGCCCCAATATCAACTCCTCTTTCGGGACTTTTGCCTCTGTTCACGAGGGCTTAACCCTCATGCATATCCTGACAGATCCAACGACTATTGGGTTTTCTAACTAAGATCTGACGGTTCAGATCTGTCCCGTGCTGTGCACTCTCCCGCTGCTCCTTGGATGTGGAAAAACCAACGGTCCAGATACTCCCACGGACCTTGGGGATCTACAGTCCTGATTTCTTCTCTACTCACGAAGATAAATGAAAAGGGTTAATGCATTTAATGCCCTCGTTTATTCCTCCAATCTAACAGTCGTGAATGACCACGGATCTTTCGATAGGATCTCGTACGTCAATCAATACTTATCACGTCATGCATCTCCTGATAGATCCAACGGTTGTCGGATTTTCTAACTAAGATTTGACGGTTCAGATATGTCCCGTGTTGTGCACTCTCCCGCCGCTCCCTGGACATGGAAAAACCAACGGTCCAGATACTCCCATGGACCTTGGGGATCTACGGTCCCGATTTCTTCGCTACTCACGAAGATAGAGGAAAAGTGTTAAGGCATTTAACGCCCTTGTTTCTTCCTCCA
This sequence comes from Picea sitchensis, assembly GCA_010110895.2. Lineage (NCBI taxonomy): Eukaryota > Viridiplantae > Streptophyta > Pinopsida > Pinales > Pinaceae > Picea > Picea sitchensis. Next base: position 164,122 of record SNQJ01S0026939.1, read on the forward strand.
ATCTAACGGTCATGAATGGCCACAGATCTTCCGACAGGATCTTGTTCGTCAATAAATTCATATCCCTACACGGCTATTTTGAGATTTTGAGAGGCCCATTCTTCCTCATACAAGATTACTAAGACTTGCACCTTCAAATCCTTTCTCAGGTTCTTGGTAAGTTTTCCAAGAGAGGGTATCTCTGTGGAGAGATCTATTCCAGGTATTCCTGGAGACGAATAAGGGCATAGATTTCCCGAAAGCAAACTTGAAGTCCAAATTAGATCAGTATACATATATATAAATCTATCTATAAACATAAGCCATGCAGATCTATTCCGGGTATTCCTGGAAACGAATAAGGGCATAGATTTCCCGAAAGCAGTCTTGAAGTTTGAATTAGATCGATATACATATATATAAATCTATCTATAAACATAAGCCATACGTGGTCCTTCCAATAAAAGCATGCAACCACCATTTCTGATCAAAACACCACACAAACAATCTTATACTCAAACCATTCATAACCTGCACAGACTATGAGCATACATGTCAACATATAAATTTCAAGATGCAAGATGTAAAACACTTATCAGAAATAACACTCGATGTGATTTCAACTGCTAAGAGGGGTGCTCATTTCCACCCAACCGTAGGCTCAACGACTCCCAACGGATTTACCACTAGCCACCCCTGAGTTGAGACCACGATGCTGCGAGACTGAGTCTCTATTTGCCAGTGATCGAGAACGAAGGTTACTCTCCTTCTTCTCCGCTATCACTCACCCTGTATTTTTCCAGAGTTCTCTTCCTTCTTCTCTTCCCCTCACATATTCCCCTTGATCGCCCACTCTTCCTGCCTTTTATCCTTTCGACGAGGTTGCGTGTGGCACGATTTTCCTCACGGTGGTCAGGTTTGAGGACTCTATGGATGGGCGGTTCACCCCCATCCCTCATTACTCATGAGGATCCATTTACCTACCAACCTGGCGAGTCATTTAATTCAGGGCCAACGAGCCACTCTTGGTTCTCCGGGCCAGTGAAGTCCAAAAACGGTATTGGTTTCGGTGGAAGTTAACGCCACCTTTCCAGGTGCCTTCCACCACCTTTTTCCAGCCATCGTGGTCTCTTTTTTAGCACATCCCCTCTCAACAGTCCTGCAATATATATATTCATAATATTATTCACATCCATTAACCTTTTTCACAAGGTCCATTCACATCACACATTCACATTTTTGAGTTTGCCACAATACTTGGCCAGTATAGTTATTTTTACAGAATGGGGGAAACAGGGTGTTACAATTCCCTCCCCCTTAAAGGAACATCGTCCTTGATGTTCTATATATCAACTTGACATGAATGTACAGGTGTAAAAAAAAATGGATATGCATGTTTCATGGCATCCTCCATTTCCCATGTAGACTCATCTGGGCTAAAATGTTTCCACTTCACCTTGACCTGTGCAATGGTTCGGTTTCGAAGCGAGGTTTCCTTTTTTTCCAATATGCATTGCGGTTCTGGTAGAACTTCTCCCTCTGGTTCCACCTGAATCACAGACCAATCAATTATATGGTTAGCATCATGTACATATTT
>SNQJ01S0026939.1:174501-204399 GCA_010110895.2 Picea sitchensis
TCTTTGTGAGAAGGTTTGTTTGCATGCTTGACTCCTAGATTAATTAGCGTGTGTTGTTTTTTCTCCTTAGTTGGCCTTAGGATTGAGCTTGTGTCTAATGGAATCATTTTCGGGTTTCCTAAGTTGATTAATACAAAATATGGATATAATTAAAATAAAATTTAATAAAAATGTAACAAATAGCTCATACCTAACTTACGTCTTATAATTATCCAACATTGTTCTTTACACTTAGTGCAACAAACACCAAATGGAATGGTTTACATAAGGTCAATGGAGAATTTTATTGGAAAATTCAAAATATTATCACAAACCCACATCTCACATATTTGTACATGCACCATAGATTCACAATCTTTCATGAAGAGGTCCAGGAGTGATCCAAATGTTGCATTGCTTCTTACTGAGCAAAGCACTAGTTATCAAAATCGATGAAAAAAACAACTTCCGAGGGGTTGGAACCGTGGTTGAGGGGTGCTCTAGACAAAATCGTATGCCAGGAATCTAACAGAGATGACGGTTCCTCAATCTGAGTCCCGGTTCTCATTTTATGCCCAGTTACAAGTCGCATCCCAAACCATTTCGGGGACTCTTGGCCAATTCTCGCTCAGGGAATAAAAGACTAACAAAGAAACATTTTTGAGTTCCGTGAGATGATGAAATCTTGTTTAGGCATGGAATAGGTGACCAAATTATCCGTCCACTCCCGAGGCATTGTTTCGTAAATTGGCCCCTAAATCCAAATGTTGCATTGCTTCTTACTGAGCAAAGCACTAGTTATTGAAATCGATGAAAAAAACTACTTCCAAGGGGTTGGAACCAGGAGTGAGGGGTTCTCTAGATGAAATCCTATGCCAGGAATCTAGAGGATTCAATGGTTCCTCAATATGAGTCTCGGTTTTTGTTTTATGCCCAGTTGCAAGTCGCATCCCAAATCATTTCGGGGACTCTTGGCCAATTCCTCCTCCAGGCATAAAAGCCTAACGGAGAAGCATTTTTTAGATCCATGAGATTCTCCAAGCTTGTTTAGACATGGAATAGGTGACCACATTGTCCATCCTTTCTCGAGGCATGGTTTCATAAATTGTACCCCTAAATTGATTCTTATTGAGAAAATCACTAGTTATTGAAATCAATGAAAAAAACAACTTCTGAGGGGTTGGAATCGAGAGTGAGGGGTGATCTAGCTAATATGTTATGCCAGGAATCCAACAAAGATGACGGTTCCTCAATATGAGTCTCGGTTTTCATTTTATGCCTAATTACAAGTCGCATTCCAAACCATTTCGAGGACTCTTGGCCAATTCTTGCTCAGGGCATAAAAGACTAACGGCGCAACATTTTTGAGTTCTGTGAGATGTTGCAAGATTGTTTAGGAATGGAATTGGTGACTATATTTTCCATCCACTCCCAAGGAACGGTTTCATAAATTGGACCCCTTAATCCAAATGTTGGTTTGCTTCAAACTGAGCTAAACACTAGCTTTCAGAATTAATGAGTGAAGCAACTTTCGAGGCATCACACCCGGGAGAGAGGGGTGTTCTAGTTGAAATCCTATCCCAGAAATCCATTGGAGTCAACGATTCCTCAATCCGAGTCTCGGTTTTCATTTTATGTCCAATTGCAAGTCGCATCCCAAACCATTTTAGGGACTCTTGGCAATTCCTCCTCGAGGAATAAAAGCTTAACAAAGCAACATTTTTTAGCTCCATGAGATTTTGCATGCTTTTTTAAGCATGGACTAGGTGACCACATTGTCCATTCGCTCCTGAGACATGGTTTCGTAAATTGGACCCCTAAATCCAAATGTTGCATTGCTTCTTACTGAGCAAACCACTAGCTATAGAAATCAATGAAAAAAACAACTTCTGAGGGGTTGGAACCAAGCGTGAGGGGTGCTCTAGCTAAAATAATTTCCAGGAATCCAAAAAAGAAGATGGTTCCTCCATTCGAGTCTCAGTTTTCATTTTATGCTCAGTTGCAAGTCGCATCCCAAACCATTTTCGAGGACTCTTGGCCAATTCCAGCTGAGGGAATAAAAGACTAACATAGCAACATTTTTTAGTGTTTTGAGATGTTGCAAGATTGTTTAGGCATAGACTAGGTGACCAAATTATCCATCATCTCTCGAGGCATGGTTTCTTAAATTGGCCCCCAAATCCAAATGTTGCATTGCTTCATACTGAGCAAAGCACTAGTTATCGAAATCGATGAAAAAAACTACTTTCGAGGGTTTGTAACCGAGAGTGAGGGGTACTCTATATGAAATTCTATTCCAGGAATCCATCAGAGTCAACGGTTCTTCAATCTGAGTCTCGGTTTTCATTTTATGCCTAGTTGCAAGTCACATCCCAAACCATTTCGGGGACTCTTGGCAATTCAACCTCGTGGCATAAAATCCTAACAAAGTAGGATTTTTTAGCTCCATGAGATTCTGCAAGATTTTTTATGCATGAACTAGGTGACCACATTGTCCATCCACTCCCAAGGCATGGTTTCGTAAATTAGACCCCTAAATCCAAATGTTGCATTGTTTCTTACTGAGCAAAGCACTAGTTATCAAAATCGATGAAAACAAAATCTTTTGAGGGGTTGGAACTGAGAGTGAGGGGTTCTCTAGCTAAATTCCTATGCTAGGAATCCAACAAAGATGATAGTTCCTCAATCCGAGTCTTGATTTTCATTTTATGCCCAGTTGCAATTCGCATCCCAAACCATTTTGAGGACTCTTGGCCAATTCCCACTCAGGGCATAAAAGACTAACGTAGAAACATTTTTGAGTTTCGTGAGATGTTACAAGATTGTTTAGGTATGGACTAGGTGACTATACTTTCCATCCACTCCCGAGGCACGGTTTCATAAATTGGATGCCTTAATCCAAATGTTGGTTTGCTTCAAACTAAGAAAAACACTAGTTCTTGAAATCAATGAGTAAAGCAACTTTCGAGGCATGGCACCCAGGAGAGATTGGTTCTCTAGCTGAAATCTTATCCCAAGAATCCATCGGAGTTGACGGTTCCTCAATTGGAGTCTCGGTTTTCATTTTATGTCCAGTTGCAAGTCACATCTCAAACCATTTAGGGGACTCTTGGCAATTCCTTCTCTAGGCATAAAAGCCTAACGGAGCAACATTTTTGACCTCCATGAGATTCTGAATGGTTATTTAGGCATGGAATAGGTGACCACATTGTCCATCCACTCCCGAGGCATGGTTTCATAAATTGGACCCCTAAATCCAAATGTTGCATTGCTTCTTACTGACCAAAGCACTAGTTATCGAAATTGATGATAAAAACAACTTCCAAGGGGTTGGAACCGGGAGTGAGGGGTTCTCTCTCTAAAATCCTATGCCAGGAATACAACAAAGATGATGGTTCCTCAATCTGAGTCTCGGTTTTCGTTTTATGCCCAGTTGCAATTCGCATCCCAAACCATTTTCGGGGACTCTTGGCCAATTTCCGCTCAGGGCATAAAAGACTAACAGAGAAACATTTTTGAGTTTCATGAGATGCTACAAGATTTTTTAGGCATGGAATAGGTGACCAAATTATCCATCCGCTCCTGAGGCATAGTTTCGTAAATTGGCCCCTAAATCCAAATGTTGCATTGCTTCTTACTGAGCAAATAACTAGTTATAAAAATCGATGAAAACAACTACTTTAGAAGCGTTGGAACCAAGAGTGAGGGGTGATCTAGCTGAAATCCTATGCCAGCAATCCATCGGAGTCAACGTTTCCTCAATCAGAGTCTCGATTTTCATTTTATTCCCAGTTTCAAGTCGCATACCAAACCATTTTGGGGACTCTTGGAAATTCATCCTCGGGGGATAAAAGCCTAACAGAGCATCATTTTTGAGCTCCATGAGATTATGCAAGCTTATATAGGCATGGAATATGTGACCACATTGTGCTTCTTCTTGCAAGGCATGGTTTCATAAATTGGACCCCTAAATCCAAATGTTGCATTGTTTCTTTCTGAGCAAAGCACTAGTTATTGAAAGAGATGAAAAAAACAACTTCTGAGGGGTTGGAACCGGGAGTGAGGGGTTCTCTAGCTAAAATCCTATGCCAAGAATCCAACAGAGATGATGGTTCCTCAATCCAAGTCTATATTTTTGTTTTATGCTCAGCTGCAAGTCGCATCCCAAACCATTTCGAGGACTCTTGGCCAATACCCGCTCAGGGCATAAAAGACTAACGTAGCAACAATTTTGAGTTACGTGAAATGCTGCAAGATTTTTTAGGCATGGAATAGGTGACTATATTTTCCATCCACTCCCCAAGCACGGTTTCATAAATTGGACCCCTTAATCCAAATTTTGGTTTGCTTCAACTGAGCAAAACATTAGTTCTCGAAATCTGTGAGTAAAGCAACTTTTGAGGCATGGCGCCCGGGAGAGAGGGGTGCAATAGCTGAAATAATATCCTAGGAATCCATCAGAGTCGACGGTTCCTCAATCTGAGTCTCGGTTTTATTTTTATGCCTAGTTGCAAGATGCATCCCAAACCATTTCGAGGACTCTTGACAATTCCTCCTTCAAGCATAAAAGCCTAACAGAGCATCATTTTTGAGCTCCATGAGATTCTACGTGGTTGTTTAGGCATGGACTAGGTGTCCACATTATCCATCCTCTCCCGAGGCATGGTTTCATAATTTGGACCCCTAAATCCAAATGTTGCATTGCTCCTTGCTGAGAAAAGCACTAGTTATCGAAATCGATGAAAAAAACAACTTCCGAGGGGTTGGAACCTGGAGCTAGGGGTGCTCTAGCTAAAATAATATGCCAGGAATCCAACAGAGATGACGGTTCCTCAATCCGAGTCTCTGTTTTCTTTTTATGCCCAGTGGCAAGTCACATGCCAAACCATTTTGGGGACTCTTAGCCAATTCCCGCTCAAGGCATAAAAGACTAATGGAGAAACATTTTTGATTTCCATGAGATGATGGAAGATTTTTTAGGGGTGGACTAGGTGACTATATTTTCCATTAGCTCCCGAGGCACGGTTTCATAAATTGTAACCCTTAATCCAAATGTTGGTTTGCTTCAAACTGAGAAAACCACTAGTTATTGAAATCAACGAGTAAAGAAACTTCCGAGGCATGGCACACAGGAGAGAGGGGTGCTCTTGCTGAAATCCTATCCCAGGAATCCATCGGAGTTGACGGTTCCTCAATCTGAGTCTCGGTTTTCGTTTTATGCCCAACTACAAGTCACATCCCAAACCATTTCAGGGACTGTTGGCAATTCCTCCTTCGGGCATAAAAACCTAACGGAGCAACATTTTTGAGCTCCATGAGATTTTGCATGCTTGTTTAGGAATGGAATAGGTGACTATATTTTCCATCAGCTCCCGAGGCATGGTTTCATAAATTGTAACCCTTAATCCAAATGTTGGTTTTCTTCAAACTGAGAAAACCACTATTTCTTGAAATCAACGAGTAAAGTAACTTCTGAGGCATGGCACCCAGGAGAGAGGGGTTCTCTTGCTAAAATCCTATCCCAGGAATCCATCGGAGTTGACAGTTCCTCAATCTGAGTCTCAGTTTTCGTTTTATGCCCAGCTACAAGTTGCATCCCAAACCATTTTAGGGACTATTGGCAATTCCTCCTTCGGGCATAAAAGCCTAATGGAGCAACATTTTTGAGCTCCATGAAATTTTTCATGCTCGTTTAGGCATGGACTAGGTGACCACATTGTCCATCCTCTCCCAAGGCATGATTTTACAAATTGGTCCCCTAAATCCAAAGCTTGCATTGCTTCTCACTGAGAAAAGAACTAGTTATCGAAATCGATGAAAAAAACAACTTTCATTGGGTTGGAACCGAGAGGGAAGGGTGCTCTTGCTAAATTCCTATGCCAGGAATCCAACAGAGATGACGATTCCTCAATCCAAGTCTCGGTTTTCATTTTATACCCAGTTGCAAGTCACATCCCAAACCATTTCGGGGACTCTTGTCCAATTCCCTCTCAGGGCATCAAAGACTAACGGAGCAACATTTTTGAGTTCTGTGAGATGATGTAAGCTTGTTTAGGAATGGACTAGGTGATCAAATTATCCATCCTCTCTCGAGGCATGGTTTCGTAAATTGGCCCCTAAATCCAAATGTTGCATTGCTTCTTACTGAACAAAGCACTAGTTATCAAAATCGATGAAAAAAACTACTTCCGAGGGGTTGGAACCGAGAGTGAGGGGTGCTCATGTTGAAATCCTATGCCAGGAATCCATCGGAGTTGACGGTTCCTCAATCTGAGTCTCATTTTTCATTTTATGCCTAGTTGCCAGTCGCATCCCAAACCATTTCAGGGACTCTTGGCAATTCATCCTCGGGGCATAAAAGCCTAACAAAGCAACATTTTTGAGCTCCATGAGATTATGCAAGATTTTTTCAGCAAGGAATAGGTGACCACATTGTCCATCTTCTCTCGAGGCATGGTTTCGTAAATTGGACCCCTAAATCCAAATGTTGCATTGCTTCTTATTGAGCAAAGAACTAGTTATCGAAATTGATGAAAACAAAAACTTCCGAGGGGTTCTCTAGCTAAAATCCTATGCTAGGAATCCAACATAGATGACGGTTCCTTAGTCCGAGTCTCATTTTTCATTTTATGCCTAGTTGCAAGTCTCATCCCAAACCATTTCGAGGACTCTTGGTCAATTCTCACTTAGGGCATAAAAGACTAACATAGCAACATTTTTGAGTTCAGTGAGATGCTGCAAGATTCTTTAGGCATGGAATAGGTGACTATATTTTCCATCCACTCCCGAGGCACGGTTTCATAAATTGGACCCCTTAATCCAAATGTTGGTTTGCTTCAAACTGAGAAAAACACTAGTTCTTGAAATGCATGAGTAAAGCAACTTTCGAGGCACGGCACTAGGGAGATGGTTGCTCTAGTTGAAATCATATCCAAGGAATCCATCGGAGTCACCGGTTCCTCAATCTCAGTCTCAGTTTTCATTTTTATGCCCAGTTTCAAGTCACATCCCAAACCATTTCGGGGACTCTTGGCAATTCCTCCTCTAGGCATAAAAGCCTAACGAAACAACATTTTTGAGCTCCATGAGATTCTACATGGTTGTTTAGGCATGTAATAGGTGACCACATTGTCCATCCACTCCTGAGGCATGGTTTTGTAAATTGGACCCCTAAATCCAAATGTTGCATTGCCTCTTACAGAGCAAAGCACTAGTTATCGAAATCGATGAAAAAAAACAACTTTCGAGGGGTTGGAACCAAGAGAGAGGGGTTCTCTAGCTAAAATCATATGTTAGGAATCCAATAGAGACGACGATTCCTTAATCCAAGTCTCATTTTTTGTTTTTTTCCTAGTTGCAAGTCGCATCCCAAACAATTTTGGGGACTCTTGGCCAATTCCCACTCAGGGCATAAAAGACTAATGGAGCAACATTTTTGAGTTCCGTGAGATGATGCAAACTTGTTTAGGCATTGGACTAGGTGACCAAATTATCCATCTGCTCCCAAGGCAAGGTTTCATAAATTGGCCCCTAAATCCAAATGTTGCATTGCTTCTTACTGAGAAAAGCACTAGTTATCGAAATCGATGAAAAAAAGTACTTCTAAGGGGTTGGAACAGGGAGTGAGGGGTTCTCTAGCTGAAATCCTATGCCAATAATCCATCGAAGATGACAGTTCCTCAATCTGAGTTCCATTTTTTTTTATGCTTAGTTGCAAATCGCATCCCAAACCATTTCGAGGACTCTTGGAAATTCATCCTCCGGGCTTAAAATCCTAACGGAGCAACATTTTTGAGCTGCATGCGATTCTGCAAGCTTGTTTAGGCATGGAATAGGTGACCACATTGTCCATTCACTCTTGAGGCATGGTTTCATAAATTGGACCCCTAAATCCAAACGTTGCATTAATATCATGTCATTAGTGTTATCACATTAATATGTCCAAAATCAAGAGGGATATCAAATTAAATTAAGTGGTTGACCTCTAATATTGGTAATTTCACCCTGGTCTAATTGTGAATCCAAAACAAAAGATATAAAAAAATTATTTAGAACTTTCAATTTAAAAAAAAAAGTTCATAAATTGGAACTAGGATGATGATGGACTACTCACTAACAACACATGCACATGCAATTGAAGGTTAAACCAAAAAAGTACTTGTCATATATATCTTCGTCGATTGAGGAAAGCTTAGGAAAAATAGAGGGAAATGCGAGTGCATCTAGTAGATATGATAAGAAAACAAGGACCAGAGGTGAAAAAGTCAGAAGAAAATTTTGTAGACGCATGAAAGTTTTTCTTTCCGAAGGAGGATCATGCTCTTATGATGATGAGAGCATAGGATACATAGAGGTTCCACTCAGGTATAATCATCTGGTGAATCAATGGGTACCCAAGGAACTACCTCTTATAAATGCTCACTTCATTGTCAACAATAGGACATATCACATTGCACCATCCTCCCTGCATGGCTTGGGGCTATTTGTCATGGATGGAATAATTGTAAAATACAATACAGTAACTGAGTTGATGGACTATGTCGGACTGTGTTACAATTATAACGATTGGATGTGGTTGGTCCGATACATGCGAAGTATGCGGAGATATGCACTTGTCGCAAATTATATACGACTAATAAACAAGGATAAAAACAAGGGAGTGACTATCTATATTGATGGAAGGCCTAAAGCTTCCAACAATATCTCAGGGTTTATAAACAACACATGACCTGGGACAACAAACAAACAACTGAATTGCATATATGAGGGACGTGAAGACAATCGGGTAGTCCTGTGCGCAATAAAAAATATAGCTCCCGGGGAAGAGTTATTAGTGGATTACCATTTGAATCAAATAGAAACATTGACTAATAGTGTGCATGTACTTATGAAACACCTCTTTAAGAAACCTCTACTTATCGCATTATATTTTTTTAGTATCTTTAACATTGTTGTAAATATTATCTTTAACATTGTTTTTTTGTTATCGTTAACAATTTTTTAAATATTTGGAGATTCTAATTATATTATAATGTGGCAGGATGATCGTGGAAAAGGGCCAGCCGCAGAACATGTAAATGATTATCAATTTCCACTTTCATTATACGTTATTTTTATTATTTTCTTATACAATTTTATTCAAATAGCATTGTTTTTGTTGGAATTATATGTAGTTCGCAGGCCATGTTGATAATGATTCCGCCGACGAGAAGGGGTTTTATTCATCTCCTGATTTGATGGTCTTAATAAACAAAAATATCATTAAAGCGAACAAGGAACTTGCTAGCTTCATAGATCATCCAGATCAAACTCCTGATGTCAAAGAAAATATCAAGGTCCTTATGTCACAACTTAACACATATAAGGTAATAATCATAATTTAAAGTGTTTTTTTTTATGTACTAATATGTTCAATTATGATACTTTGTTCTTTAACTTTTACATTATCTCATGAAAAAAAATAAAAAATTATAAAGACATTTTTGGAGCCTGTTCAACCCGGTGTTGGTAGTAGTGGTGCTACATAGATGCTACAGAGTCCTGATGCGGGTTGTCATATAGTTGCTAGAGTACTATTTACTTCTCCATCTTCCACACATAATTTAGATAAGATCCATGACATGCACCGCCAACCATCCACACATCAGTTAGAGTCTAGAAATGGTGGCAAAGATGAGGCTTATGGTGATGTGGTTGACATGGTTACATTTCCTGGAGCTAGATGTGTGACAAGCACAGGGACCCTTCTATGCACATTTTTGGTCAACGATAATGGACTTCCATTAAAACAATCAAGACTCCCAAGTAGTTTTAATTCATATTTTAATCGTTTAATGTTGTCCTTCTCATACATAAATCATCTAGATTATTAATTTTAAATTAATGATCATATATTTTTGTGTGTAGGAAATGACCATTTTTATAGGCACCTAGAGAGCAAGGCCAAAATTCCAACCTCAAAAAGGAACTTATGGATTATCTTGAAGGCATATTTGGAGTAGACACATTCAATAAAAAATAGGTCACCTCTGTAGCGGGAAAATATTTAAAATATATGCGGGATGTTTAAAGACGAAGCTTAGCAAGAAATCCTAGGTATGAGCATCCTCCCTCAATTCTAGAGAGGGAGTGGAAGGCAATCATTGATGATGCAAAAGAGAAGATTTTGAATAAATTAGGAGAGCAAATAACTGGCACACCAAGGTAAATTACAATATTTTTATTTCAATACCAGCTTTATTTTTCTTTAGATCTAAATAAAAGTGTGGTTATATATAACATACTTGAAAATTTTGATGATAGGTTTCCTGACACTTCGAAGGCAACCAAAGCAAGGATTACCAAACATCGCCAACACAAGCTAGGCCATGGAGGCTACTCGAGGTTACAGTCATGAATCATAAGTACCCAAACATCTTAAGAATATTATTTGTATCGCCTTATAACTTTCAGGTAATTCCAGCAGAAAACATTAAAAAACCATACCCTTATGCAATGCAGGGCGACGAATTCGGAACTGAAACCACGGAGGAATAACTCCAACTTGGTTACAAGTATGGTTAGAAAGTCGTGGTGGATCATAGGAAAAGCATGGGGAAGACCCCAAGATCTAGTTTGCGAGATAAGGTAAATAAAAAAAAGTCCACATTAACCTTTCATTACTTATAAAATACGTAAATGTTTGATATCGTCCATAATTTAAGGTCTTACCTTGTTTTAATCAGGGAAGAAACACTATCAACGAAACCATTAGTACTGGACAACAGAGAGTTGATAGTGCAACATAGATAGAAGATCATGGTGCTCCCCAGCAGCCCCATCCCAGTGAGGTGCATCACCAAGATGTTCCTATGATTGAGGCCCACGATGGTAAAATGTCTATATATTAATCATATATTTAATAATTATGTACTTATAAATTTTGACGTTTCAATGGCAGAGAATGTAATAGTTGATGCTCCTCATCCTAAAGATCAAGTGAACATGCCAGAAGCAATTCCAACGGTGCTGACTAGAGGACCAGGTAAATAATTACATTGCAGAGTTTTTTTTAATATTAATGAACTACTTCAATGTAGTGATATTATTTAAAATTATTATATAAATTTAATATTTTATTTTTGTGGGTGATGGCTCCTCCGCGGTAACATCCATGCTATGGGTATGGGGCCGGACATACTCAATGTGAAAATTTGAGAGTAACGAATTTTGAAGAGCACCTAGTAAACGAAGACCTGGAGATGGATGAATTACTTAAAACCTGGAAAGCACAAAAGAATACTAAAAGAAATCCATGATGTCGTGTAATGGGCACAGATAGTTAGATGTACATTGTATAGTTGATCATGTAATGACACATACAATGCATTGACATTATGGGTATTTTTTCATCTGATAATATACACAAGTTTATTTCTATGGCTTGGTATATATATATATCTATGAATGTAATTTTTGTTATACATAATGATAATTTAAACTTCTCTTATAAGACTTGGTATATATTGATTTAATACTCCTTGATTCAAGACATGAGAATCCACGCAAGACCTAGTGCCTTGTGCTATATGGAGTCTAGAGCTTCCCTAGAAATAGAACTTGAATATGCAATACAACTTCAAAATTTTGTGACATGATATATGCAACACAGAATCTTGTGACATGACATGTGGAAAGAATCTTTTTCCAAGCAATGTGCAGACTTTAAACTTGGTGCAACATGCAAAAAGAAATTTTGAGGAGAAGATGCAATATCACAAGGACAAACTTGGCGGGTGTTGGAAATGGCCATGTCAGAAGCATTTTATAATATTTTTTAGAGCATTACCCTTATTTTCATTGTGTCTCACATGACAACAAAAGAAGCAAAATCACCTTGCCATTGTGAATTTATATGTGGAGGGTTATTCAAGGTTTCAAGACTTTCTTCATGTTGCCTACTTTTAATCCTCTCATGGTCATGTTAGTCCATATATAGGTCCATCATAAACACTCATTGTTATAATGTTGACATAAATTCCAATCTTCAATTTGTCGATTAGAGGGGCAGCACAATTTTGGAAATAATTTAATGTTTTTTAGTTCCATGAAATTTATTTTGTTTCTTCAATAAAATTAAGGATTAAACTTGTATGTGGGGTTGGAAATAGCGATGTCAAACATTTACTCTTTCGCACATGTGCATCATATCAATCTTCATGTCTACAATATGTGGAGGTTATTCAGGTTTCAAGACTTTCTTCATATTTTCCTACTTTAATATTCTCATGGTCATGTTGATCCATATAGAGGTTCATGATATAAACATTCATTGTTCTAATGTTGACATAAAATTCAAATCTTCACCTTGTCGATTAGAGGGCACATTAATGCCAACAATGAGAGAGTTTTGACCATATGTCAACTAATTTGTCCCTTTAAAAGAAATTCATTGATGTGCAAGGGAGCAGAGTGTCTATGAAAGACCTAGTTTATCCCTCACATATATTCAATAAGGTGTATGGATAAACACACCCTCAAAAATAAAAAAATCCTCCAAGTGAAGTTGTTGCATAATTCCAAACCATCTGCATAGTTGGAGTTTTAATCACAATATTTTGTCGTCATTGATATTACAAGAAAATTCAATGGGTTGACCTAGTTTTTGTGTTACATTGTCCCTATTGACCTTTGGATGGAGGAAATTTTTTGTGGAGAGGTGAGTCAACCTTGGTATATTTTGGGCTTTCTACTTCACTTAGATATTACCTTACCTAGGTTCTAGACTTGAGAGTGAGTAAGATTAATCTTGATACCCACTTGATTTTTGGCATATCCATGTTTTGGATGATAGCAAACACAAAGGAAGGTTTCCATATGTTGGTAAGCTCCTTGAATGGTTGATTTGGATATTTTTATTTCACCTAGTAGCCACATCCCATAGTTATCCAATAGGGTAGGCATGAATATGATGTTTGAGCAGTAGTTAGAATGATTTTTTCCCTTCCATTCATGTTTTACTTTCTTTTGCATGTTTACTTTCATGCATTGCCTTATTTTATTGATGCATTTGATTTTCCTTAGAATAATTTCTTACTCGTGTTTTCCTGCTTTACTTTCATGTTCATATTTGGTGATTTTTTTATTTGTGCCAAGTATTTTTTATTTCTAACTAGGGTGGTAGATTCACCCCAATTTTTTCATTTGCAAAGTTATATGGTGTCGCGAGGTCACAGGTCTATAGAGATTATGGAGTTATCATACATTCTCACACAAAGTGCATGTACCTCAGTAGGAGCTAGATGTTACCCCATGAGGGGTGACACGTTTTTGGATATGCTAGAAAGGGTTCAAGTTGTTGCTTGCATGATGTGTCATGCTCATATTCCCTAGATCTAGATAGAGTTCTTCTTGATCTCCACAAAAAACATGATCGTGCTAGCTCAACTATGGTGTAGCTCATTTTCATGCCAACTTCTTAGATGATAGATGCATTGGTGTACGGTATGGCATGGTTCCTATTTTCTTCATTTTGAATTCCATGTATCAATACTCATTTGGAAACAATGATGTAACTTATTATCTCATCATAAAGTGGCAAACACCTAATGATTCCCTAGTACCATTTCATAACATTACATGGTTTTATTATTTTCCTTGTAGTACCTTGGGGGAACATGTTTTATGTTAGAAGTGTGATAAATGTCTCGCGGATTAACCTATACCATTGGGTTCTTAGGATAAATATCATTATCCATATCCCAACCATGCTAATCATTTTCCAACTCTTGAGTGTTATTCATTCCATCCATATAAAATTGCATCTTAGTCATGTATGATTTCTCAAAGGTCAAAGGAAATGTCAAATTTATAAAGCTTGAGTCAATAATCCAATAAGGAAAAGAGGTGAAGAGATAAAGTCAAAATACAAATATAAATCTTGAGCAATGCTCCCTCACTGAGGCCAATGCCCTAGTCTCTAGTTTGTCTATGAATATCTAAATAATAGGAACTTGTTAGATAAAACAAACATTAAACAAACAATTCTTAAAGGGGTAGTAAGAAATAATGTTAAGGATGGTAACTCAATGTTAATCTATCTCTAGAAGGATATTATATGTAAAATCCTAAGGCGTTGAGGGTCATCACATGAACTCATTCCCATTTCACTTTCATCATTATAATTAGTATTTCCTATATTTCACTTAGGTGCTTAGGAAATATGTGTTGTATTAGGACTTGATGCATGTATAAGGGTCAATATTGTTCCCTTCGGTAAGAATCAGGAAAATATTAAAACCAACCCCCTTTTTATGTTGTGCTAAGAGATGTCACAGGTGCTACCAATTAATGGCTTCCTAAGAGGCTAGACCTATCACTTCAAGTGGGTATTGTGCATTGGGATACATGTATTATGCCTCAAGATCCATGATGACATTGCATTGGGATCCATGATGCCACATTTGGATCCATGTACTCATATATGATCATATCTACATACGTTGGGATCCATACCATTTTCCTTGAGATTCATGTCATTGCATGATCCATGAAAGTGCATCGATCCATGAGAGGGATGCCATGTCGCCACAAATGCCACATGGACCACTCAAATTCATTCTTCTTTATCAATTGGATGTTTCATTCACACTTATGCATTATTTATATCTCCTTGGACCACACATGGGAGTTATTAATGCATTGGAAGAGACATTTACAAATTATGGAGGTGGTTATAGGTTGCTATTTAGACCTTGTGATGATGTGGCATGCTTTATTTTTATCTACTTTAGAATCACAAGAGGGTTTGAAAAGCATTTTTAATTTAAGTAGAAATCGATCACTTTTATGGATGCCCTAATGCATGCTTTGCTTGGAATGGTTGAAATCAATACAACATAACTAGGGTTGAAAATAACTTTTATTGCAAAATTTTGAAGGAGTGTTGTTCTAAGTTATTATAAACTATCATTGGATGTATTGGGGAAGGTCCAACAACCTCATTCAAATTAAAATCATTGCATGTTCTTTATTGTTGGTCTGGGATTTTTCTAGTATTCCTTTTTCTGCAGAGATTTATTGTTGTTTGGGGCTATTTGTAACCCTCCTCTTTTTGTAATGTTTCGAGGATTTCATTATATTCATTTCCATAGGTGTCCAAAAGACTTTGAAGAGAGATAAATTACCTAGTTTCAAGCCTCGACATTACCTCCTATGTGTTATCCAAACTCTATCCAGGACTGTCATAAACTGCAGAAGTATTCTACTTTCAATGGTGATTAAAGTCTTGATGTCTTGCAATGTTTTTATCACACTTTGTTTTCCACATCCCAAAGAAAACAAAATATGTTAAGGAATTCAAAAGGACCATGATTGTAGTCCAATTGTTTCCTCCTTTCACTATCGTATGAAGGTTTGTTAAATATATTTTGTTGTGGTGTTTGCATGTCTTTTGTCTTGATTGGTTGACCACGATACATTCCTACCCTAAACACCCCAAACAATCTACCCAAACATTGCAACATTTATATTGTTTGCTAGTTGAGAGAGTTGATTCATGCTACAATCATGGTTCCAAAGAGTTGATCTATATTGTATGATGAGAAACAGATTAATTTCTTAGTGTTGATGAATGGATGATAAGTTTGGTTAATGATACTATTTTTGTGCCTTGACATATAATAATGAAATTTGCTATTCTGGTAGCATTGTATTTCTTCTAAAGTTATTACATTGAGCTCGTTTCTTTATTCTCTCTTTACAATAGTGACACTTCATCTATTTCATGGCATATACTTATTTAATTGATGCAAAATTATATTGGTTATGAACTTGTTACAATGATGCTCTATTCTATTTCTATCATAATGACCCAATTTCATGGTTAAATGTTTCATGAGTACTTGTTCATGCTTCACTTCTTGCATATATGAAATTTGCTAAATGACGACTATCTTGTGAATGAGTATGTACTTTTTACTTAGAAAGATTCACCTTGAACATTGTATATTGTGATCACTTATTATGAGTAATGGTGCATTGGTGTGTTGTGTTGAATAAAGTAAGTTTTTTCCTTCCAATCATTCATTGGGAATTTTCTTCTCTTACTTTTCTTGAAGCATCAATTTAGAAGTGCTTAAATCCAAATAAAGTCCTTGTCCTCGCTTGTCTAGAAATGCAATGATAGGACTTAGTATTAGCTCCCTAGGAAAGTATTGAGTGGGTGACTTCCCTATATATTTCCTCAATCTCTCCCTCATACGGTAGGACTTTCCTTTGGCGAGAATTTAAGCGGTAACATGAGAAATATAGCTAGAAACACCTCAAGCATGTGTTTTTAAGAAGGTATTTAATGGAACTATATTAAAATGTATAACCCATGAGTAAATATAAAAATAATAAAAAAATCATAAATAAGACCATGAGGAGTTTATTTGAACAAACAAAGCAATAATTTCTTTTGAAGGTTTGAGTATTTATTTTTTCTCACCTTTTTAGGACAAAGAATGCTTTGAGGTGAGGGAGATGTTAAATATGTAAATCTAAGTTAGAGTATTGTTTTATGATATAATTGTGTAATGTTTTTAAGAAGATAGTTAGTTTGAATAGTCAGTTCAGTCAGCTGACTCAACCAACCAACCAACAAATTCACTTGGATGACCTCTTTAGTGTGAAATCATAACACCTTCTATATTTGGATAATATATATATATATATATATATATATATATATATATATATATATATATATATATATATTATCCAGTATAGAAGGTGTTATATTCTTCTCATGATTGATTATTTCTCAATTTTTTTTTTTAAATGAGGGTACATTTGTATGCATGAATTTTGGCCCTTTACCACATAGAAATATTGCGACACACTTTCTATAAAAATCACGAAACATTGTCTAGAAATTTCATGGAAATATACCCTGTTTTCGTCGCAACTGTGATGACCAGTACAAATCTTGCGACTAACTTACAATACAAATCACGAAAATTGTATAGCAATTTCGTCGCAATATACCTAGTGTTCATTTCTCTTGAGAGGACCGCTTCGAAAGTTGATTCATCAAAAAAAAATTCCTTACTTTTCCTTTATTGTCAAGTGTGCAATGATCTCTCTTTATTGTTGCACTTGCAACGATAGCTCTACATTGTCTCATTTTCGACGATTTCCCTACTGTGTCTCTCTTTCAACAATTGCTAGTCGTTCGGCGATGATATTTCTTCTTTTAATGTAATCATGACAATCTTACCTCTTTTATGCGTCTCTCTTGGAAGGCATTAACCCGAGTTTGTTTCCTTACCGCCATGTCATGTGAAGCGGCGTTTGGGAGACTCAATATTCGTCATAATATGCGACATAATGGCAGCAAGCGTCGAAATGAGTAAGTCACAAAAGACCAATTTGCTAGTGATGGTACCACGAGACTTTGTATTGACTTTAGGCAGTTGAAAAGGTAACAATAAATAACAAATATCATTTTCAGAGATCGAATACATATTTTGATCGGTTGTGAGGTGTGCATATATTTTCAAAGATTGATCTTGGATCAGGATATCGCAAGTGAGGATAAAGAAAGAAGGCATCAACAAGACTACCTTTAGAACAAGGTACAAACATTATGAGTTAATAGTGGTTCCATTTGGGTTATAAAGAACACCAATTATATTCCATGTGTTTGATGAATGGAGTTTTCAAAGAGTACTTAGATAAATTTTTCATTGCATTTATGGATGACATACTTATTCTCTAAGAGATGCGAAGAGAACATAAGCAACACTTGAGGATGAATGTACACACCAAGTATTGTGGGAGAATCAAATTTATGCAAAGTTTATCAAGTGCTCATTTTACCGAACAAATTCATTATTTGGGTCATATCATTTCCAAGGAAGAAATAAATGTGGATCCAGAAAAGACAAAATCCATTGAAATAGCCGACACTAGAAAATTTTGTAGAGGTGAGGTCCTTTATGGAACTTGTGGGTTATTGAAAAAGGTTTGTGTTGATTCGCATAGATTATGCATCCAATTACATCTTTTTCAAAAGAAAGGTGCATGATTTGGATGGACTCCAGTTGTGCAAGGAGTTTTCATCATTTGAAGAGTTTGTTGACAAGTGCGCAATTTTGAGAATTGTTAATCCTGATGGAACATTTTGTTGTGTGCGCGGATGCATGCTAAGAAGTGCTCAATGGAGTCCTTAGTTAGATCGGGTATGTGGTGTGCTACAAATCAAGAAATTTAAAAGAGCATGGAAGGATCTATGCTACTCATGACATGAATTGGTAGCCATAGTGCACACCTTGAATATGTGGTGACACTATCTCGTGGGTAAAATATTTGAGCTAAGAACTAACAATTGTGGTCTCAAATATTTTTTTGGATGTATCAAGTTTAAATTCTAGATAAAGTAGGTGGTTAGAATTCCTCATTGAGTATCACTTTGACATAAAGCATGCTCGAGGAGAAAGAGAACAAAGGTGGTTGACACCTTTCGGCCCGGAGGGTGCATGAAATGCATGCCACAACCATTAGTATTTACAAATCTGATTTGTTCAACATAATTTTTTTTTTGGATATCCAAGTTTAAATTCTAGATAAAGTAGGTGGTTAGAATTCCTCATTGAGTATCACTTTGACATAAAGCATATCAGAGGAAAAGAGAACAAGGTGGTTGACACACTCAGCAGGAGGGTGCATGAAATGCATGCCACAACCATTAGCATTTACAAATCTGATTTGTTCGACATAATTTTAGAAGTTGTCAAATCATATCAGCGCTATGTGGACATAAAGGAAACTTTACAGCAAGGTATGTTGCGACAGAAATTGGAAGTTTATGAGCTAAGAGAAGATGGAATCCCCATGTATAGACGTAGAGTCTATGTGCCAAATAATCAAGAGTTGAAAAGTATGTTATTATCATAGATGCATAAGGTTCCTTATGAATAAAATCCAAGTAACCATAAGACAATTGTTGCAGTAAAAAATAAATACTTTTGGCCAGGTATGAAAAGGAGGTTGTTGATTTTATTGCTAGATGCCTTGAATTTCGAAAGGTCAAGGTTGAGCAGAGAAATTGAGCTGGTTTGATACAACCTTTGCTCATTCCTCAGTGGAAGTGGGAATTTGTGACCATGGATTTTATAACTAATCTACCTAGGAATACTAAGCAACATGATTCTATTATGGTGGTGGTGGAAAACATTACTAAAGCTATCCATTTTATTCCATTAAAGTCAACACACAATTCATCTAGCATTGTTGAGATATACATGTGAGAAATTGCTAAGCTTCATGGTGTACCTAAGACAATTGTTTCTGAAATAGATTCCAAGTTCACATCAAACTTTTGGATATGGATATTCAAAGGATTTAGAACTAATATGAACTTTAGCATGGCCTATCATCATGAGACATATGGTAAAATAGAAAGAGTAAGTCAGGTGATTGAAGATATGCTCACGATGTATGTGATGGATAAACCATCCAAATGGGAGTACTACCTTCACTTGGTAGTTTTTTATTACAAAAATAGGTATCAAGCATATTTAAAGTTGAGCCCATTTGAAGCACTTTATGTTAGAAAGTTCAACATGCCAATGAGTTGGGACAACCCTACAAACTGTGCAGTAGTTGGGCCATATTTTATTCGAGAAATGGAAGAGAAGATGGTAAAGATAAGGAAAAACTTAAAGGCTTGCCAAGACAGGTAGAAAAACTACACAGATAAAGGAACAACCCACGGAGATTTTAAAGTGGGTGATCACATGTTCTTGAAAGTGAAGGCCAGACATAGTTCCCTGAAGTTGGGAAAGTGTTCTAAGTTGGAAACATGCTACTATGGGCCATTTTAAATCCTAGAGGGGATTGGTCATGTCACATATATGCTTTGATTTCCTACATCCTTGTGTATTCATAATGTTTTCCATGTGTCATTTCTAAAAAAATACGTACCTAATGCTAATCATATTATTTATTGGAATTTAATTTACGTGGAGCAAGAAGGTGATTTTCAAGTGCGGCTAGTTTGCATATTGGATCGGAAAATCAAACAGCTTTGGATTTGATCCATGGAGTTGGTAAAGGTCGAATGGAACTAGTACAGTCCTAAGGATGCAACTTGGGAGCATGGGGATGTTATGTGGGTAGAGTATTTGCATATTTTTGAAGATTTTTGAAATTTTGTATGTACATGTGTAAATGATGCACTGAGGACAATGCATAAATAATGGGGAGGGGAATTTAATGTCCCTAATATGTACCCTTTGTAATTGTACATATAGGCTGGTGATTCGTTGGTACCAATTGTAAATGTAAATGTACATATAAGCCAGTGAGTCATTGGTACTAAATTTTTGTGTTGCACAGTGCACACACCTGAGTAGTGTGCAGAGAATTGTTATAAAAGACAGGGTGCACACATTTCATAGTGTTTCGTGCACCTAGGTAAGTGCGCATGGTTTCACATCAAAGAAAGGGTGCACTTGGGTAAGTGCACGAGACTAACCTGGGAGTACACACCAAGACAAGTTATATATATATATATGGTTGTATATGTATTGAGGCTGGTGAGTTGGGGTGCAGATAGGCTAGTGCGCCTATCCATGTAAAAGTAATCATACTCAATTTATTAATGTAATGTTACATATTTACATGAAAAAATACTCAAACGAAAAGAGATGAGGGGATAACTCCAACGGAAAAGAGGACAAGGGGGTCCGAGACTTAACTCTTATGGATTATTTTATAATATTTTCGAAAAAGTGTATGTTATGGATAATTATTTTATCCTAAGTTCTCGATGGTAGGGAACGAATCACTGAGTGTCTTAAAGCTACTTCTGAAGGTGACAATTGTTGAGTTGATGGACTACAATATATATTGTTGGCCTTAGTGTATTTTGGGGGATGATTCACTATTCAGTTTTCTCGAAAGTGGGAGAGGTTAGAATATCTAGGGAAAATTTGACTACTACCTTATTCATAGAGAGAAGAGAATGTAAGAGGTTTTTATGTTTTTGTGATGAGAGTATTTTTGTCGAAGAGGCAGTTTTTCATGCCCTTGAGAAGTCTCTCTAGGTGAGAGATTTATTGTTGAAGAGGTGGGTTGTAAGGCCCATGAGGATACTCTCTAGGTGAGAGTTTTGTTGAGAATTATTCCCTGATGTGTTGGGAATTAGTCACAAGTATTTGAGACTTCTTGTCCATTCTATTGTTGGTAACCCTGGAAGGGAAGTGGGGTAGCCGAGGGAATGTTGAGAAGAGAAGGGTCACACTTCCTTGGGTGTGACAGGTGTGTGGGAAATGAGAGATTGTAGACTAATTGCAACAGTGGCACCTTGGACTTAGAAATTTTGTTGATAATCATACCTTAGGTTGTCACTAAAAACCATTTTTCCTTGGTGGAGTTAAGCCCCAACTCAGGAGTGACCTGTTGTTGAAACATTATGAGCAACATAGTCTATGGTTGGGAGCAACGTCTGAGTTCTCCATGCAGTTCATGAATTTTCATAAAAGACAATTATTCTTTTTGTGCTTGTCTCATTTACTATGTGATTATTTATCTGTGTATAATATGGGTTTAGTTCTTGTATGTCATTGCATATAAGTAATTTTTTTATTTATTATTATGGTGCTTGCAAATGTAAGTATGGTGCTTATAGCCTGTATTTATAGATGTGCTTGAGTGTGACAGTGGTTGATAAATAAGTATGGTGCTTATAGTAACATTTTTGAGTTCCATGAGATGCTGCAAGCTTGTTTAGGCATGGACTAGGTGACCAAATTATCCATCCTCTCCCAAGGCATGGTTTCATAAATTATCCCCTAAATCCAAATGTTGCATTGCTTCTTATTGAGCAAAGCACTAGTTATCGAAATCGATGTAAAAAACTACTTCTGATGGGTTTGAACCGGGAGTGAAGGGTTCTCTTGTTGAAATACTATGCCAAGAATCCATCGGAGTCAACGATTCCTCAATCCGAGTCTTGGTTTTCATTTTATGCCTAGGTGCAAGTCGCATCCCAAACCATTTCGGGGAATCTTGGCAATTCATCCTCGGGGCATAAAAGCCTAACGGAGAAACATTTTTGAGCTCCATGAGATTCTACAAGTTTGTTTAGGCATGGACTAGGTGACCACATTTTCCATTTGTTGTCGAGGCATGGTTTTATAAATTGGATCCCTAAATATAATTGTTGCATTGCTTCTTACTGAGCAAAGCACTAGTTATCTAAATCGATGAAAAAAACAACTTCTAAGGGGTTGGAACCGGGAGTGAAGGGTGACCTAGCTAAAATTATATGCCAGGAATCCAACATAAATTATGGTTCCTCAATCCGAGTCTCGGTTTTTGTTTTATGCCCAGTTGCGAGTTGCATCCCAAACCATTTCAGGGACTCTTGGCCAATTGCCGCTCAGGGCATAAAAGACTAACGGAGCAACATTTTTTAGTTCCCTCAGATGATGAAAGATTATTTATGCGTGGACTAGGTGACTGTATTTTCCATCCACTCCCGAGACACGGTTTCATAAATTGGAACCCTTAATCCAAATGTTGGTTTTCTTCAAACTGAGCAAAACACTAGTTCTTGAAATTAATGAGTAAATCAACTTCCGAGGTATGGAACCCGGGAGAGAGGGGTTATCTAGCTGAAATCCTATCCCAGGAATCCATAAGAGTTGATGGTTCCTCAATACAAGTCTTGGTTTTCATTCTATGCAGAGTTGCAAGTCGCATCTCAAACCATTTCGTGGACTCTTGGAAATTCCTCCTCCGGGCATAAAAACCTAACGGAGAAACATTTTTGAGCTCCATGAGATTTTGAATGCTTTCTTAGGCATGGACTAGGTGACCACATTTTCCATCCTCTCTTGAGGCATGGTTTCGTAAATTGAACCCCTAAATCCAAATGTTGCATTCCTTCTTACTGAGCAAAGCACTAGTTATCGAAATCGATGAAAAAAACAACTTTCGAGGGGTTGGAACCAGGAGCGAGGGGTGATCTAGCTAAAATAATATGTCAGGAATCCAACAGAGAGGACAGTTCCTCAATCCGAGTCTTAGTTTTTTTTTTATGCCCAGTTGCAAGTTGCATCCCAAACCATTTCGGGGACTCTTGGTCAATTCTCGCTCAGGGCATAAAAGACTAACGTAGAAACATTTTTGAGTTTCATTAGATGATGCAATATTTTTTAGGCATGGAGTACATGACTATATTTTTCATCTACTCCTGAGGCATGGTTTCATAAATTGTACCCCTTAATCCAAATGTTGCTTTGCTTCAAACTGAGGAAAACACTAGTTCTTTAAATCAATGAGTAAAGCAACTTCCAAGGCATGGCGCCCGAGAGAGAGGGTTGATCTAGCTAAAATCCTATCCCAGGAATCCATCGGATTCAATGGTTCCTCAATCCGAGTCTCAGTTTTCATTTTATGCCCACTTGCAAGTCGCATCCGAAACCATTTCGGGGACTCTTGGCAATTCCTTCTCGAGGCATAAAAGCCTAACAGAGCAACATTTTTGAGCTCATGAGATTTTGCATGCTTGTTTAGGAATGGACTAGGTGACCACATTGTCGATCCGATCCTGAGGCATGGTTTCGTAAATTGGACCCCTAAATCCAAATGTTGCATTGCTTCTTACTGAGCAAAGCACTAGTTATCGAAATCGATGAGAAAAACAACTTCTGAGGGGTTGGAATTGGGAGCGAAGGGTGCTCTAGATAAAATCCTATGCTAGGAATCCAACAAATACAACGATTTTTCAGTTTGAATCTTGGTTTTCATTTTATACCCAATTGCAAGTCGCATCCCAAACCATTTCGGGGACTCTTGGCCAATTCCCGCTTAGGGCATAAAAGACTAACAAAGAAATTTTTTTGAGTTCCGTGAGATGCTGCAAGATTTTTTAGGCATGGAATAGGTGACCAAATTATACGTCTTCTTCCAAGGCATGGTTTCATAAATTGACCCCTAAATACAAATGTTTCATTGCTTCTTCCTGAGCAAAGCACTACTTATTGAAATCGATGAAAACAACTACTTCCGAGGGGTTGGAACCGAGAGAGAGGGGTGCTCTTGCTGAAATCCTATGCCTCGAATCGATCAGAGTCGATGGTTTCTCAATACGAGTCTCGATTTTTGTCTTCTTCCTAGTTGCAAGTCGCATCCCAAACCATGTCAGGGACTCTTGGCAATTCATCATTGTGGCATAAAAGCCTAATAGAGCAACATTTTTGAGCTCCATGAGATTATGAAAGATTGTTTAGGCATGGACTAGCTGACCACATTGTCCATCTTCTCTCGATGCATGGTTTCGTAAATTGAACCCCTAAATCCAAATGTTGTATTTCTTCTTACTGAGCAAAGCACTAGTTATCGAAATCAATGAAAAAAACAACTTCCGAGGGGTTGGAACTGGGAGGGAGGGGTTCTCTAGATAAACTCCTATGCCAGGAATCCAACAGAGATGATGGTTCCTTAGTCCAAGTCTTGGTTTTCCTTTTATGCCCAGTTGCAAGTCACATCCCAAACCATTTCGGGGACTCTTAGCCAATTCCCACTCATGGAATAAAAGACTAACGGAGCAACATTTTTGAGTTCCGTGAGATGCTACAATATTGTTTAGGCGTGGACTAGGTGACTATATTTTCCATCCTCTCTAGAGGCATGGTTTCATAAATTGGACCCCTTAATCCAAATATTGGTTTGCTTCAAACTGAGAAAAACAATAGTTCTTGAAATCCATGAGTAAAGAAACCTCCGAGGCATGGAACCCAAGAGAGAGGGGTGCTCTAGCTGAAATCCTATCCCAGGCCCAGGAATCCATCAGAGTCAATGGTTCCTCAATCCGAGTCTCGGTTTTCATTTTATGCCCAGTTGCAAGTCACATCCCAAACCATTTTGAGGACTCTTGAAAATTCCTCCTCCGGGCATAAAAGCCTAACAAGGCATCATTTTTTATCTCCATGAGAATATGCATGATTGTTTAGGAATGGACTAGGTGACCGCACTGTCCATCCGCTCCTAAGGCATGGTTTCGTAAATTGGACCCCTAAATCCAAATGTTGCATTGCTTCTTACTGAGAAAACCACTAGTTATCAAAATTGATGAAAAAAACAACTTTTGAGGGGTTGGAACCAGGAGCAAGGGGTTCTATAGCTAAAATCATATGTCAAGAATCCAATCGAGACAACGATTCCACAATCCGAGTCTCGTTTTTTTTTTTATGCCCAGTTTCAAGTCGCATCCCAAACCATTTCGAGGACTCTTGGCCAATTCTCTCTCAGGGCATAAAAGACTAACGGAGCAACATTTTTGAGTTTCATGAGATGCTGCAAGATTTTTTAGGCATGGGATAGGTGAAAAAATTATCCATCCTCTCTCAAGGCATGGTTTCATAAATTGGACCCTAAATCCAAATGTTGCATTGCTTGTTAATGAGAAAAGAACTAGTTATTGAAATTGATGAAAAAAACTACTTCCGAGGGGTTGGAACCGGGAGTGAGGGGTGCTCTAAATGAAATCCTATGCCCTGAACCCATCAGAGTCGATGATTCTTCAATCCGAGTCTCGGTTTCATTTTATGCCCAGTTGCAAGTCGCATCCCAAACCATTTCGGGGACTCTTGACAATTCATCCTCGGGGTAGAAAAGCCTAACAAAGAAACATTTTTTAGCTCCATGAGATACTACAAGCTTGTTTATGCATGGAATAGGTGACCACATTTTCCATCCTCTCCCGAGGCATGGTTTTGTAAATTGGACACCTAAATCCAAATGTTGCATTAATATCATGTCCTTAGTGTTATCACATCAATATGTCCTTAATATGTCCAAAATCAAGAGGGATATCACATTAAATTAGGTGGTTGACCACTAGTATTGGTAATTGCACCCTAGTCTAATTGTGAATCCAAAACTAAAGATATA
The DNA here is from genome assembly GCA_010110895.2 of Picea sitchensis. NCBI lineage: Eukaryota > Viridiplantae > Streptophyta > Pinopsida > Pinales > Pinaceae > Picea > Picea sitchensis. Next base: position 200,407 of record SNQJ01S0026939.1, read on the forward strand.
AAATTTGTATTTAGAACTTTGAATATAGAAAAAAAGGTTCATAAATTGGAACTAGGATGATGATGGACTACTCACTAACAACATGTGCACATGAAACTGAAGGTACAACCAATATGTGTCTGTCAGATATTTCTTCGTCGAGGAAAGCTTAGGACAAATAGACAGAAATGCAACTGCATCTAGTAGATATGATAATAAAAAGAAGACCAGAGGTGAAAAAGTCAGAAGAAAATTTTGTAGACGCATGAAATTTTTTCTTGCCGAAGGAGGATCATGCTCTTATGATGATGAGAGAAAGGGAGACATAGAGGTGCCACTCTAGTATAAGAATCTCGTGAATCAATGGGTACCTAAGGAAATACCTCCTATAGATGTTGAATTTTTTGTCAACAATAGGACATATCACATTGCACCATCCTCTCTGCATGGCTTGGGGATATTTTCCATGGATGGAATAATTGTAAAATACAATACAATAATTCAATTGATGGACTATATCAGACCATGTTACAATTATAATGATTGGATGAAGTTGGTCCGGTACATGCGAATTATGTGGAGATATGCACTTGCCGCAAATTACATACAACTAATAAACAAGGATAAAAATAAGGGAGTGACTCTCTATATTGTTTCAAGGCCTAAAGCTTATGGAAATATCGCAAGGTTTATAAACAACACATGACTCGAGACAACAAACAAAAAACCGAATTGCATATATGAGGGATGTGAAGAGAATCAGGTAGTAATGTGTGCAATAAAAAATATAGCTCCCGGGGAAGAGTTAATAGTGGATTACCATTTGAATTGAATAGAAACATTGACTAATAGTGTGTAGGTACTTATGCAACACATATTTAAGAAAACTCTACTTATTGCATTATATTTTTTTATTATCTCTAACATTGTTGTAAATATTATCTTTAACATTGTTTTTTTGTTATCATTAACAATTTTTAAATATTTGGGGGTTCTAATTATATTATAATGTGGTAGGATGATTGTGGAAAAGGGCCAACTGTAAAACATGTAAATGATTATTAATTTCCACTTTCATTTTACGTTATTTTTATTATTTTCTTATATAATTTTATTGAGATAACATTATTTTCACTAAAATTATATGTATTCCGCAGGCCATATTGATCATGATTCCGCCGATGAGGAGGGGTTTTATTCATCCCTCGATCCGATGGTCTTAATAAAAAAAAATATCATTAAAGAGAACAAGGAACTTGCTAGCTTCTTAGATCATCCAAATCAAACTCCCAACGTCAAAGCAAAGATCAAGGTCCTTAAGTCACAACTTAACACATATAAGGTAATAACTATAATTTAAAGTGTTTTTTTTTAATGTACTCATATGTTCAATTATGATACTTTGTTCTTTACCTTTTACATTATCTCACGAAAAAAAATAAAAAAATTATAAAGACATTTTTTGAGCCTGTTCATCCAGGTGTTGGTAGTAGTGGCGCTACAGAGATGCTAAAGAGTCCTGATGAGGGCTGTCATACAACTGCTAGATACTATTTACTTCTCCATCTTCCACACATAATTTAGATAGGAGCTATGACACACACCTCCAGACATCCACACATCAGTTAGAGTCTAGAGATGGTGGCAGAGATGAGGCTCATGGTGATGTGGTTGACATGGTTGCATTTCCCGGGGCTAGACGTATGACAAGAACGAGGACCCTTCCATGCACATTTTTTGTCGACGATAATGGACTTCCATTAAAACAATCAAGACTCCCATGTAGTTTTAATTCACATTTTAATCGTTTAATGTTTTCCTTCTCATACATAAATCATCTAGATTATTAATTTTAAATTAATGATCATATCTTTTTGTGTGTACGAAATGACCATTTTTATAGGCACCTAGAGAGCAAGGCCTTGTTGATTTTTGGGGCAACCTTACGCATGAGGTGGAATTGCCAGAAATTTAACCTCAAAAAGGAACTTATGGATTATCTTGAAGGCCTGTTTGGAGTAGACACGTTTAATAAAAAGGGGTCACCTCTGCAGTGGGTGAATATTTAAAATATACATGGGATGTTTATAGATGAAGCTTGGCAGGAAATCCTAGGTATGAGCGTCCTCCCTCAATTCCAGAGAGGGAGTGGAAGGCGATCATTGATGATGCAAAAGAAAAGATTTTGAAAAAATCAGGAGAACAAATAATTGGTACACCATGGTAAATTACAATATTTTGATTTAAATACCATATTTATTTTTCTTTAGATCTAAATAAAAGTGTGGTTATATATAACATACTTGAAAATTTTGATAATAGTTTGCCTGACACTTCGAAGGCAACCAAAGCAAGGATTGCCAAACATGGCCAACACAAGCTAGGCTAGGGAGGCTACTCGAGGTTACAGTCATGAATGGTAAGTACCCAAACATCTTAAGAATATTAATTGTATCACCTTACAACTTTCAATTGATTGCAGCCAAAAATATTAAAAAACCATACCCTTATGCAATGCAGAGTAACGACTTCAGAACTGAAACCAAAGAGGAATACCTCAAACTTGGTTACAAGTACGGTTATAAAGTCATGGTTGATCGTAGAAAAAGCATGGGGTAGACCCCAAGGTCTAGTTTGCGGGATAAGGTAAATAAACATCAGTCCAGATTAACCTTTCATTACTTATAAAATACGTAAATGTTTGATATCGTCCATAATTTAATGTCTTACATTGTTTTATTCAGGGGAGAAACACTATCAATGAAACCATTAGTACTGGACAACAAAGTGTTAATAATGCAATGCAACTAGAAGATCATGGTGCTCCCCAGTAGCCCCATCCCAGTGAGGTGCAACCCCAAGATGTTCTTGTGACTTAGGCCACGACGACAAAATGTTTATATATTAATCATATACTTAATAATTTTGTACTTATAATTTTTGACGTTTCAATGGCAAAGATTGTCATAGTTGATCCTCCTCGACCTGAAGATCAAGTGAACAGGCTAGAATCCATTCCAACGTTGTCAACTAGAGGACTAGGTAAATAATTACATTACAAATTTTTTTTTAATATTAATGAACTACTTCAATGATATTTAAATATTGGACATATAAATTTAATATTTTTTATTTTTGTAGGTGATGTTCCCTCATAGAAGAATCCATGTCATGGGTACGAGACCAGTACTCAGTGTGAAAGGACTGAAACAACATCAGTTTTTGAATGTCACCTAGTAAACGAATGCATGGATATGGATGAATTACTTAAGACCTCAAAATTACAAAACAAGACTAAAAGAAATTCATGATGTCATGTAATAATTTTATAAGACAGTTAGATGTACATTATATAGCTGAACATGTAATGATGCATATAATGCATTGACATTATGCGTACTTTTTCATCTGATAATATACAAAAGGATATTTCTATGGCTTGTATATATCTGTGAATGTAATTTTGTTATACACTTAATGATAATTTCATCTTCTCTTATAAGACTTGGTATATATTGTTTCAATACTCCTTGATTCAAGAAGTAAGAATCCATGCAAGACCTGGTGCATTTTGCTTGGGCTATGGAGTCTAGGCAACAACTAGAACTTGAATATGCAATATGCAACTTCCAAAATCTTGTGACATGATATATAAAGTCTTGTGACTTGTGACATGTGGCAAGAATATTTTCCAAGCAATGTGCAAACTTTAAACTTGGTGCAACATGCAAAAATAATTTTTTGGGAAAATGAAATAATAAGTTTTAAGGATTAAACATGAGGGGTTGGAAATGGCCATGTCAAACATTTTATAATATTTTTTTAGAGCATTATCCTTCTTTTCATTATGTCTCATATGACAAAGAAACAATATCACATTGCCATTGTCAATTTATATGTGGAGGGTTATTCAAGGTTTCAAGAATTTCTTCATATTTTCCTACTTTAATCCTCTCATGCTCATGTTAATCCATATAGAGGTCCATGATATAAACACTCATTGTTATAATGTTG
>SNQJ01S0026940.1:0-12673 GCA_010110895.2 Picea sitchensis
TGTCTGTGTCGGCCTGGTTTCTCAGTCTGTCAGCTGCTAGTATGTTTGATTCCACTTCTATAGCTGCATCTTGCATCTGAGCTAAGGAGGTGGCTCTTCTTTCTCTTAATAAGAGACAGAAATCAGGGTCAAATGCGCCAGCATAGGAAATTTGAGCAGAGGCCTCTGAGGGTTTAATCTCTGCAAGAATCTTGTTATACATTTTATTGAATCTTTTGGAGAAGTAAGAGACAAACTCTCCATCCATTTTCTTCAGAGCCCCAAACTCTGTCATGTAATACATATAATCCTTCCTGTCTCCCCACTGTCTCAGGAAAACACCATCCAGAGCCTCAATTCCAGCAATAGATCCAGGGGCTAGTCCTCTAAACCATTTCCTGACCTCACCCTCCAAGCTCTGGACAAAGAATCTAATCCAGACATCTTCATTTTCGATATTCAGGTTGTCTGCATAACTGTAAAAAGTATCCAAGTGCTCCTCAGCAGTTATGTCTCCCTCCCCACTGAACTTGGGCATGTACTTCAAGTAGTCTCCAACAGGGAGAGGATTCATAGGATGTGGTAGGATTAAAGGAGCATATCTAGCAGCAACTATGGCATCCATTCTATTCAGAGGGGGATTAACGCCAGCCATAGGAATATTAGGTAGAGGAGAACTCGGACGAGAAGGAGTATGGATGGGAGATGTCGAAAAAGAGGTTCTTGGAGGAGACAATGGAGAAAACAGAGAGAGAGCCAAGGGACCTGAGTGTGCAGATGCTTCTCTTTGCGCAGTAGTAGCAACAAAAGGAGGGGTGGTGAAACCTTCAGAAGCTTGAGGTCTGTGATGAGGCACAACCTCTAGGGAGGGGGGAGTGACAAGGATCTCTCTTTCTGATACCAGACCAGGAGGAGAAAACTCAGCAGGAACACTCCTGAAATTCAGAAAACGGGAAACTTCGGAGGAAGGATGACTAGGAAGTTGCGAATAAGAAAATTGAGTTCTCACAGAAGGGGAGGGCGTATTACCTGTTTCGGCGACAGAAACTTCTTTCACAGAGCTCTTTCCCTTTTTGTGCACCACTTTCGAGTTAGCTTCTGGTGTAGCTAAAGGCAAGTGTGGATTAGACCTCGTATGTCTGCCTCTCGAAGCCACAGTTGATAGAGCAGTTTCTCCCCAGCAGATTCGTCACAATGGAGTCGCCAGGTGCATAGTAGCAATCATCAAGTTTCTATATCTGATGCACCTTCAGAATCAATTGATCTTTTTCATTCAATTCCGGGGAAAATATTCAACTTCGTCCCCGGCAATGGCGCCATAAATGTTGGTGTCAGAAGTCAATCCTGGATTGCTTGCAGGAGCAGAGCCTGAAACCCATCAGTTTAATGTCACGATTGTTTTAAAGGGTTGATCGAATGGAAGCAAACTCAGAACAGTCGTCTCAACTCAGAAACTGGTCCAGGCATGCACGGGTGAGTGAGGTCTTAGATAAACTTCAAACAATGAGTTGCAATAAGGGTGAGTAGATGGAAGACTTCGTGAGAAGGGTGCAAAGGTCTGTTATAGGCATCAGGCTTCTAAAATACTGTGAGAAGAAAGCATTCAAAGGCAAGATCCTCTTTACATCAAACACAAAAGACCAGAGAAGACAATAATGTCATAACAAATCCTTTATCATAACATAACTGCAACAATCCATGCGAATCCTTCGATCATGAACTCTCTGATATAAGATGAAAACATAGATGGAAAAGGAGAACTGTTTGTCATAAAACAAGAAATCTCAAACACAGATACATAACCCACAAAGCTAGAATGTTTATTGAAACTTTACAGTCGGGAGCTTAGCTCTACCATCGATAGATACAAAAATGGCGAAAACGCCTTCATATACTCAGAACAACAACAACAGAGAAATCGAGACACTGCATTGAAGGCTTTGCGTCTGCATGGCTTTCTGACAGTCAACCTCTGAAAGATCGTGCAACTTATGTTAGACGCCATCTAACTCTTTGACAGTTCCAACGGTGAATCGACGTGCCTTTAATTCATTTTCGTGCTCTCCCATTAAGGCGGAGGTGATGTCTAACCACTACCAACCGCTTCAATAACTGCTTCGTCAAGATTGAGGATGGTCCGACCAACTTGGCATTTTTGGGAAGTGGAGGGCCTCTTGCGCTGCCACCTAGAATAACTGACTGGCTCAAAAGATATGTGTGGAGGCCAGCGCGGAAAGTGGGGCACGGGAATGGAGTGATGGGGCCAAAACAGCGGGGAGTGGAGTAAGAAGTGATGAGGGAATGAGAGAGGTTACAGGGGAGCAGATGTGATGGACACATTTTAGTGGGAGGCTGACGTGGAGGGAAGGAGACACGTGGCAGATGGTGTGTGGATGATGAGAAGGAAGGAAGACCACATGGACCATAGAGGGGAGGTAGATGGATGATACATGGCAGCAGGAGAAAGGTGGTTCTGGAAGGTGACATGACGGGAGAAGGGCCCATGCAGGCTTAAACACAGAGCAGATGAAAATGACGGGGTCGCGTGAGCGCCGTTGATCCGGGCTCTAAGATCTCGACCGTCAGAAAGATGCGCCCNCCCGGATTCCGGACCCCCCCCTGCTTAAAGGTAGAAAGGCGGGGGGGGTCCGGAATCCCACCTGCGCCCTTGATTCGGGCGCCGTGATCCCTGCCGTCCAAACTTGGCTTTCATTTAATCATAGGCGCATTATCACCCCGAACTTAGGACAAGTGGGTTTTTCACCCATTCTTTTGCATTCTAACCCCCTTACAAGAAATATCGCTAACAAGTGGTGAAAGTTTAGATGTCCAAGTCTCCTATTCCATAACCAACCTTCATCATGTCTTCTTATATGAAACTCTTCTCTATCTTCTTTCAGTACATATACATTATTATCTATCCTTATACCTTTAGCCAACACTTGTCCCAAGTTTCCAGATTTTATCTTACAATATTTGGAAGTGAAAACCACTTCACATCCTCTATCGCACATTTGACTTACACTGAGAAAATTATGTTTCAGCCCATATACAAGCATAACATCTTGGGCTTTTCCTTTACCATTGCTCAAACTCACCATCCCTTTATCGTTGATTTTACCTGGTTCATCATTTCCAAAGGTCACATTTCCTATTTTGCCTTTACTTATAGACATAAACTTATACTTGTCTCCAGTCATGTGCTTGGAACATCCACTGTCTATATACTAGGGGTCTTTTTGTTTTTGAGCTGAAAGTACTAGACCACATTTTTCACTATCTTTCTTTTTCCATGTGCTGGCATTTCTGGATAAGGGTTTTATCCTTGGATCTACTTTGTAATTCTTCAGATGGAAGTTTGCAACTTTGTGGCCGAAGTTATTATAGTTATAACATTTGAGCTCATTGTTCAATAGGTCAAAGTGATTGGTGCAACTTTTTCTACTCATTGGATATTTAATTCTATGTTGCAAAGATTGCTTATTTCTTGATTTCCTCAGTTGCGTGTCTCTAAACTTAATTTGACAATTTGCAATCTTATGACCAAAATTAGAGCAGTAAAAATAGTAACCATGGAAGAAATTTTGGTACTTGAAGGATGGACTTCTGCTTGTCATTTGTTTCTCCATCTTATGATATCTGTGTTTTTTATCAGGGATCATCTTGTATTTATTAGCTTATGGTGACAGAGTACTCACATGGTCTGATTGTCTGCTGACTTGGAACCTAATTATCTTTACTGGCTCTTTTCTTTCTGGTTGTTTGCTGCTTGAACCACTTACATAGCCAAAACCAATATTCAACAAAGGAGATATCTGTTTTCTCAGAATTTCGTTTAATTTTGTTGAGGCTTTAATGCTTGGAAGATTTTGGAGATACAATTCTTTAAACTTCTCCATCTATTTTCTGGTTTTTACTACCTCTTCTTCCAAGTCTTCACATCTTTCCTTATTTTCTGATAACCATTGTTTTGTAATGTCCTCTATTTTCTTTGTTTCTTCTAATTCCACTTTTAGCAGGGCAAAGTCTTCATCAGATTTTTTACTGTCTTTCTCGAACTGTATCAACAATTTTTTTTGCTTTATCTTCTTATGCCTGAGTCTGTCAATCTCTTCCAAAGCACTGATCATCTCTCCTTCCAAGTCAACCACAACTTCTTCATCATCAACATCACTTCTTGTGATTTTATTATTAGAATCCTCTTTGGCCATAAGAATGAAGTCGTTTACCTTATCTTCATCAGAAGAGCCACTATCTGTGTCTCCTGAAGAGTCATCATTGTTTACACAAACTTTTCTTTTTACCAAATCTCTTGGATTTGTACTTCTCTTCACCTTCAGAGTTCTAGTCCTTCTTCTTGTGTGGAAACATATATGGAAAGTGACTTATCTTTCCATAGTTAAAACATTTGAAGGGAAACTTGCCTTGGTACTTGCCTGATCCTTTCTTTAGTCTTACAATTTTTGCTTCAATTTCATCCGGCTCAGAATCCCTATTATTATCTTCTTTAAATGATGCTTCTCCAAAGGCGGGTTTATCCTTACTAATCCTCATTTCATAAGAAATTAGAGTTCCTAGAATTTGATCAATAAACAAGGTCTTAAGATCATTCAGTTCTTCTATTGCATAAACTTTTGTATTAAATATATTTGGTAGATATCTCAAAATATTCTGAACTAAAAATACTTCTTCAATTTTCTCACCAAGACCTTTCATGGAATTCACAAGCTCCTCAACTCTTAAGAAAAATTTATTTATTGTTTCATCCTCATTCATATTTAGTTGTTCAAACTATAATCTGTAGGTTTGAATCTTGGCATTCTTTACCTTCTCATTACCTTCATAATTGATAATGAGTTTGTCCCACATTTCTTTGGCATATTCTAAGTGCATAACTTTTACAAATTCTGCTTCTGCAAGCCCACTCAGAATAGCATTCATAGCCTTAGCATTGAAGTTGAATTCTAACTTGTCATCCTTATTATCTAGTACAAATGGCTTTACATAACCAATCTCTACCACATCCCATACATCTGCACCTAAATCCATTATGTAGGTTCTCATCCTAACTTACCAAAAGCCAAAGTTTGTTCCATTGAATAGGGGGGGCTTATTGGTTGAAGTTCCTTCATGATTTGTCATGTTTAAGCTTATTGATTTACCTTTAAATAAAAAGAACTGGATCTGATACCAATTGTTGGACAACTGAAGGGGGGGGGTGAATCTGTTGTTACTGTGCTTAAACAATTATGCCCATTTTAAACTCTTTACAGAACACTCAATAACGATCACAATAATGTAAGGAAGTAAGAAATAGAATATTCAAAATCAATCACACACATGAAATATAGAGAGACGGATATTTCCCGAGGAAACCCATAAAGGGAAAAACCTCTTCTTCTTGATATGATAAGTAATCTTTATTTTTTGTACATTATCATTCTTATGAGAACCAACGCCTTTTGAGGCTACCACCTCTGTTTTACAAGAAGCAACTTGTTGAGAGCACCAACTCTCTGGTTTCTCTAGCACCCACTAGAAGGAAGCACCAACTCCCTGAGTGTTCCAGCATGAACTGGATGGAAGCACCAACTTCCAGTTACACAGGCACCAACCTGTATAACGAAGAACACTAGTTCTCTCTTGCACCACCCTACCACCTTGGTTTTTCTGGTTGCAACCATATAGAATCTACAACTCCCTATGTTCAAGCACCCACTTGAAACTCTGAGGACAATAGTCCTCCCTAGCACCACCCTACCACCCTGAAATATAAATCTTTGCTTTTCATAAATTTATCACAGTGATACAGTATTGATCAATGGCTTACTAACCTCATCACTGTTATGCTACACTACTCTGCTTTTCCTACATCAATGTCTTCATTCTCGCATCTTCTTGAGATTTCTGATCTTCTGCTCTGTCTCCACATGCACAACTTGAATTTCTCTCTCTCTCTCTCTCTCTCTCTCTCTTTCTCAGATATGCATCTTTGTTCTATGTCTTTCTTCTGTGCTTTATGATCTGTGTATTATTTCCATTCTATGTGCTATGCCTCTTCTGTGTGTTTCATCTCCTTCTCAAAACACGCTTCCACCAACATGAATAACTCTCAACAGAAGCAACCATGTCTTCTCTGTTCTGCATATATTTATCATGCCAAGTCCTCTGCCAGATCATACACCTAACTCTTCATTCTTGTTGGTGATCATGCTGAGTCTACTCTTCATCAGTGGTCATTATCCTGAGATTCTTTGGCTTGTTTGGAAGTTACAATCTTTAATGCTTTTCCATCTGTCAATTGTCTCTATGATGAGTCTTGATCCTACTGGTAGTTACCTCGAGACTCTTCAGTTCCTCTGGAGATCACCCTGAATCTCTTTGAATTCTCTGGCAGTTATGCTCAGTGTGTTCATCATCAGTGAGCGTTATCTTGAGATTCCTTGGCTTCTTTGGAAATTGAAACTCTTCGTCTTCTCTGTCAGTTACAACCAGTCGTCTTTGGCTTCTTTGGATTCTAAGTCCCTTCCTTCATGTGACCACTGGTGTTGACCCAATTGCCTATTCAAAAGGTTCTTCTCGATCTCGGTCTACTAAGTGCTAGCTCTTTTTCACAATATGACCTTGGGCTATGAACTTCACGTGACCACGCAATTGTGGGCATGTCCATAGGCGGTTTGAGGGAAACCCTCAATTCACTACGAGCCTTCATGTGTCATTTATCCAAAATCGTGGTTTCGATTGCTACCCGCTCATGAAAAATTAAGACCCGATCATGTTCTAGCCCTGCAATGTGATAGAACCGTCGATCTTACGATCTTGACGGTGATCCTGAAACTGATGGATCAGATCGGACAATTTATTTCATAGAAACAAATCAATGGTCATATTTGATCCTTACATTCATCCTTTCATTGTTCAATCTGAGGACTAGGATTTAAACAAACATTGAGATGGACAGTTGTCGAAACTTCTCCCTTCAAAACTTCAGAATTTTAACTTCTCAAACTTACACTATCCTTCCACTGTACTATGATCAACGGTTGAGAATACATCCGAAGTGATCTTTCAGATCGAATGACTCATGATCTTGCTAACATGGTTTGCCACATGTCCTTGGTGAGGTGGTCTGCTGACGTGGGTGAGATGTGTAGGCAGTGTAGTGGAATGTGGAGGAAGAGCACGATATTGGAGTGTGATGTGTAGCGGGTAGTGGAGTGAGACGTCAGAGCGCGGAGGTGGTATGTATGAGTGGTTTGGTGGTTTACTCGGAGGGGGGGTCAGGCGGTAAGTGGTAATGAGTGAGGGGGGTCCGAGTTAACAGAAAGGTGACACATATGAGGGTCCCACAAGGAAAATACCACCAACTCGAACCCCCCCTACGGTTAAAGGAAGAAATCTCGGGGGTTCGGATATGCCTTGTCGACTGTAGATCTGAGTCCTCGATTCTCGGTCACTGATATTAGCACGCCCTTTACCCAAATGATCCTATCCTTACACTTTAGAATGATCTGATGGATACAATATTCTTCGGATGATACGACGACAAGAACGTATTTTGACTCTCCGGGTCTTCGGACTTCATAGATTTCAAATCTCAAACTGAATTCTTGAAGTGAGATTTTTTCAGAGAGTAACTTCCTCACATATTTATACCGAAAACAAATGACATTTGTTGGATCAGGATCTTATATCAATGTCCTGATCTATCTGCGATGCAACTCTTCTAGCTTGTCCTATGTTTCCACTTAGAATGATCCAATGATTGACGGAAATTTGCGTTTGATCCGACGTCTGACAGGTATTTGGATAATCAAATTCTCAACTCTTTTAGCCCCGTTTAACTTATCCTTCAATTAATTCGATCTGATGGTCGACGAATATTCAGGTGATCATGATCTCAGATATCATCCCTTGCTTATTCTATCCTTCCACTAATTCAATTCGACAGTCATCACATTTTCTCCAGATCTGATGGTCCACATTCATTTCGTATTTCGGGCTTTGGGTAATTCAACTTTCAAGTTGCCAATTCTTCCGAAGTGATATTCCCCAAACGGTAACATCCTCGCAAATCCACTGGATCTAATGGTTGTTGGTATTTTGGATCGGTGATCCAATTAGGATGCAGGAGCATCGCCAACTCATCAAGCGAGCCAACACATCAAGCGGAGATCAGCTGGACAAACCAACCCAAATTTTGAAATACTTTGGGATTGTTGCACAAGTCTTTAATGAACGATTTATGAAGGCGCATTTGTATATTGTATTGGACCTTGAGCCTTTATGCTCTCATCCTTTAGTTGATAGGAGGAATTTAATCTATTTAATGCTGTTAGATAGGATATTTAATTCTAGATTTGATAGCGTAGAGTTTATGAGGGAAAATGGATATAGACACCCTCCTTTGTACATTGTAAAATTAGCTACAACATTCAGAAGAGAAGAGAAAGCAGAGAAGTGTATGAAGAACACCCATGTACAGACATTTGAATTAATAGAAAGAGTTTTGATTCAAATCCATGGTTTGTGTTATTCTTTGTGTATTTATGATATTATGCTCATGAATGTTTTCTTCCGTTATACACTTGCTTTTATATGCTGTGTATGTGATTTCATGGTTGAATTGAGGTCTGAGAGGAAGTGAGAATGAGTTTCAATTGTTTCTCTGTTTGAGCAAGGATTCTTGCAAGGAGTGCAGTTGAATTTGTCCGCAAGGAGTGCGTTGACAAAAGGCTCAACAGTTTAACTTTTGTTCTCATTCGTCCCAAGTGAAAGTGGGTTACAGGAGCTGTGCAAGGAGTGCGCAGGCCAAGCTAAGTCTCAGAGTTGTGATTATGAGCAAGGAATATTGAAGACTGCTGCTGCAGGAGTGCGCAGAGTCGAACAATTTCAACCCTTCGGCGTTGGTGAAGATTTGTTGCAAGGAGCGCGAGCAAGGAAGTTCTTGCCGAGGAATTAAAGTCGAAGAAAAACTCAGGAAGGATAGGTCTTCAAAGTTGTTGAAGAAAAGTGGAGCTAAGTCATGCGAGCAGGGAAAAAGGAAGCATCGCAGGTTAGCAAGCGAGCAGGTGAGCGAGTCTCAATAGGGAGCCACTTCTTCCTTTCGCCGAAATCATCAAAGGAAGAACGGATGGTCGAGAATCCATTGAGGAGGTTTCATGAAGTTCTATGGGCCGTTGGATCTCATGGGAGTGCAAGGAGGTCGCAATGAGATCGCCAAGAGTTGAAGCTCAGGAGGAAGCAAGGACCGTTGATCCGAGACAGAAGGGACCGTCGGATCTACTCGTGACATTGCATATCGGCATATCGCGAGTTGGGGCACCAAGTTGTTGTGATGGGAGTTGCGATATCGCGATCCACGATATCCCGATAGGATTAGAACCGTTGATCGTGTGGGATGCATGTCGAGAGATCCTGAGGAATCGGAGTTTGGAGAATCGGGATTCCTGAGAACAGGAAACACTTTCACATTGGAATTGCGATCCGCGATATCCCGACGGTGACGTGGCAGTGTGGGACCACGGGAGTGAGTGGAGTACAGGTGGCATCGTATCAGGGATTGGGGAAAGGCAAGTCCCAAGTCTATCGACATCCGGATTCGTGATCCTGCGAAGTCCGATAGAAGCAATGGGGAGTTGAATAGACCGTCCACACGTGTATCGGAATTTCGACGCATCGAGCATCGGAGGTTGAAAACCCAAGAGTTTGGGTTCGCAGGTAGCGATTTCTCGATAGGGAGAACTCCGATAGCAAAAGGGGAAGTCAACGATTGACCAAAGCCATCGGGTCTCGGGGATTTGAGGAACCAAAGATAACCCGTGAAATCGCGAAGCCGCAAGTTTCGATTCCTCGATAAGCAAGGAAGAGGAGCCGTGCGAAGTGAACTGTGGGTGCAGATTTCCCAAAAGGGAAATAGAAGAGCTTTGAGATCTTCGGTCCGAAGGGAGTGAAGGTCCTAAGGGAGCATGCATACCCTGGGTGGTGTGTTTTCATCAAATGACCACTATCTCTTTTCCTCTAGAGGTTCTGATCTATCCGACTTATAATATTTTATAATTGTTCACAGGTCTTGACATTTTCTCTTCCTATGAGTCCGTCTCTTGGACCTCATCTGCAATTCTGGAAACTGCTATCTCTTCTGATCTTTCTTGTTTCTTCATACTATTCGCTTCTCCTCCCGAGCTTATGCTTTTCCTGTAAAACATCAATTCTATTGTTCTTACCATCAATGACAAGAACACACTTTCTTGTAAAACATGCCAACATTTATATCATGTTTAACTGTGCATAATTCATGGAAGTGAGACTTAGTACATCAATTTGGGACTTTCAACACATATGACATCTCAAGGGGAATTGTTCACCAGAAGAGATGGAATTTATTCAAGTAACTGATATTTGGAGATGATAGTGCATTAGAGGTTAAAGGAAAAGGTACAATGGCTATTGTGGTGAACCAAGTCGATTCACCAGGTAAATACCCAATGTAGGTAGGACAACAGGTTATAATCCATAAAGGATAATATATTAAATAATAATGTATATGAATATGAGATGATCGGATACAATAAGAATGAGGTCCTTATATACCCACGCAGGGGTGTCCTTCCATGAAGAGACATGACCTTTCATTGGGAAGGTGTCTCTTCATTAGTTATTCATTAACTATTATAATGTATTTATATTTATTATTATATATTATGTTCATAACATTTCCTTCCCCTTAAAAATTATTTGTCCTCAAAGCATACTTATGGAATACATATCCCTTGCTCTGGCTTGTAATATCGTCTCCTTATTCTTTATCCCCGATTTAGTGATCATTGAGGGCTTGAAACGATAATATGTTCTAAGTGTTGCGTAGAACCGCCGAATTGTAAGGGAGTCTTCCTACCTTAAATCGATCTTTTGCACAATGGGGATTTTATGGGGTTATTGTAGACAATTGAATGTATTTTGACTCCCATGATAGCTTCTACCTTGAGAATCATTTGTAATGGAGGTAATATTTTTTGACATATTTGTCATTTGTTTCTGTGGATACATTGATTGGTTGAAGTATTGATTTTTTTGAGTAGGATGTCTATAAGGAATCCTTGCAACTTGATCTTTACTTCGCATACTTGTAGCTTCTTCTTGATTAACACTTGGAATTGAGTCTTCTTCATAGCCCTGGCTTGTTTCTACTTCGACATGTGAAGACCTCTTTACATCAAATGAATCCTTTTGAGCTGTAAGGTTGACTGGGTCTGTATTAATTGCTTTATCCACCATCGAGTTTTTTCCATTTTAAGACTTCTATAGTTCCATAGGTGCATTCATTGTCTCTTTATCAACCAATGATTCATTATTGGTAAGTTGTTCTAACTTGTCTTATACCGTCTTCTTATCACTCTTTATCTTCTTAATTTGGGTGAGTAAACTTTGATTATTTCCATGTCTTTGTCTATTACGGTTTTGTCACATTCTTTTTGGATCTCAAGTATTGATTTTCGTTTTTCTGACTATAGTATTTTGGATATATGATCAAGATATTTTGATGTAGATACTAAATCTGATTTCACTGAGATGTCATGTAATTTTATTTGTTTCTCCTTGTAGGAAAAAATTAAAAACTTTTTCTCAAGGTTTAATATTAAGCTACCCAACGTCTCTAACCAAGTCGAGCGATGATTATATCAATCTCTTTTTAATATATAGTTGTAACCTCGAAATTCGATATGAGTTTATATCTTCGAGTGTCAACGATAAGTCATTGATGTCATATTTATTGCCAAAAAAAATGTCATTTGTTTAGATTACATTTGTCTTTGGAATTATTAATTGATTCGCTAAATCCATACTTATGTGATTTTTCTTCTTATCTGAAAAAATGTGGATGCTAACTTCTTTTTCTTGAATATTTCCTCTAAATGTTAATAATCTGATGCATCTAGTTAGATGATTTTTACCAGAAAATATTTCTTCTTTAAATTCCATTTTTTAATTTGAATTGTCCTTATAATTATTATAATATCCCTTTAATAATAATAAGATTTAATCTTCTTGACTTAATATATATCTTCCTATAATATTCCTTTATACTCTTTTACGAAAATAATCCTTGATAATTCTTCTTTTTATATATATAGAGTTCAAAAACTTTGAATATTTTCTTATACTTTACCAAAAGTAATTTTATATTCACTTAGTCTCTTTTTTTTCCTTGGTAATTAATGAAAAATAATTTAATATTACCTTCACACTTCCCAAAAGAAATATTTTAGTTATACTCCTTCCTTAACTCATGAAAACAACCTTTTTTTTATTAAACTTCCGACTTTTTTATTATATATCATCCTTTTATATTATTCACCATATATTCTTCACTTCTTAAAATTAATATATCGTAGAAGTTAATTATTTTTTTTTCCTTTTTGTTTTGTTTTAACAAAGGTCACGACTTTTCGTTAAACAGTGGCAATTTACCCTTTTATTTCTATGGAAATTGTATGGAATGGTATAATGAACAATAAAGTTACTGCACTTAAAATCATACGAAAAATGTTGTGCATAATAACTTGTGGTTGCACGGTTGTAAATAGTGGATATTGATGTAAGCACTGGTAATAATATTTATTTTTTATTCTTTTATTTTTCTTTATAATAGGAAAAAATATATTCTTTTATTTTTCCACACACACACACACAC
>SNQJ01S0026940.1:21831-49592 GCA_010110895.2 Picea sitchensis
CTCTGAGCTGCGTCCTCCACCTCTTTCTCGGGTGTTAAGAGAACTTTATGTACCATCAGTGACTTCCCACTTCCGGTGTCTTCACCCTCAACATCATGCCTCTGCGCCTCTGTGATGTGAGCTTCTCCTCTGCCCACCTTCCTATCTGGACAATCCACGGCTTTATGTCCGTCTTTTCCACATGTAAAACATGTGATGATTCCTCCATGGCCTCTTCCTCTACCTCGGGTACGAGGAATAGCGTTTGCGTCAGCATATCCGCCACCCTACTCTGCATGCTGCCTCCTCGGCTCAGCATATTGCTGCCTTAGTTGTGAGGTTCCACCTCTCTCAACCTTATCCTGAGGTCTCTGCCATTCCTCTTTGGGTTTCTGAGTTCTATCTTGGGCAATTGCCTTGCCTCTGGGCTGACTCCTGCCTCGCCCTCGCTGTCCTTGCTTGCGACTCAGCTTCTCTTCGGCTTTCAGAGCCATCTGGTACTCATCCTCAACTGTTCGGATGGTAACCATGCTCAATTCATCCTGAATGTCATACCTCAGACCATTCATGTATCTCGCCACCTTCTCATCATCGCTCTCTCGATGACCTGCTCGGATGTTGAGTTTATAAAACTCCTCGGTGTACTCCTTCACCGTCATTAACTTCTGTCTCAGGTTCTGCATTCGCCTGAACAGAGTGATCTGGTAATTTCTCGGGATGAATTTTTCTTTCATTTTAGCGATCATCCTGTCCTAGCTCTTAATTTTTTGTTTTCCTTTGCAGCGCCTATCAGCCTGCAACTCATCCCACCATAAGGCTGCATGTCCTTTCAACTTTGTGACAGCATGCCTTATCTTCTTATCCTCTTCGATATCTTCATAATCAAAGTAGGTGTCGAGTGCTCGGATCCAATCCAACAACTCTTCTGCATCTAGACTTCCTTCATAAATCGGAATGTCCATCTTGGTCTTTGAGCTCATTCTATAAATGGCTTTGATCAACCGCTCGGTTGATGCGTCTTCTGCTACGACTTCTTCTGCATGTCTGGCTTCTTCTTTGACCTCGGAGTCACTAATATCTCTAGCACCTGCTCCGCGTCGCTTAGTTGTTTCCATCTCTTCGAGTCTCACCCTGAGATCTCGTATCTGTCACTCCATCTCTGGATTCCCTGCTGGCCTACCCCTTCTTCGGGCTTCCCTGTCTTCTCGATCAGGTGACTGCCTCTCTCTTCAAGGCGGCATGATGAAATCCGCTTCTCTCTGCTACCGGAACAAAGATAACTCTTCTCCGGCTCTGATACCACTTGGTGCAGAGTCGCAACCCTCACGGTCCGACCCGCTCTCACCAGGACCTTCTTCTTCTCTGGACCGAAGAGTCGAAGACTCTTCCAACTCCTCTCAGGAGTTATTTCTACCCACAGTTCTCCTTCGGCGATCTCCTCTTCACTTCTCGGGAGATCGAGTTTCGCGGTATCATGAGACTCGGAAACACAGATCACATGCAACTCAAAACCCCGAACCCCGATGGGTCAACGGGTCAACTCTTTCGTATGTCGGGGATTTCCCTATCGGGATATCGCTACTCGCGATATCAACGCTTTGAAATTCTAAACCTCGAATACCGATATACCGATTCTCCGAGACAGTGCCACCTGTATTCCACTAGCTTCCGGGGTCCCACGTTGCCACGTCACCTTCAGGATTTCGTGGATCGCGGATCCGTCCTACAAGAGTTCTCGTTGGTCGAGAACCTCGATTCTCCGAACCCCGATATGATAGGATCTTGTGCCACCTGTCCTCCTGACGATCGACGGCTCTGATCAAATCGGGGAATCGCTATTCGTGATTCTAAAGAGTATGAAACTCTTGCTCCCACAAACCCCGATATGCCGATATGCGACGGCCCTTGGTTCCTCCTTCCTTCACCTGAGGACTAACCTCCGTTCGACTCCTCTTTGATGATCTCTTCAGCTGGTCAGGTTTTCCCAGTTCGAATCTCCTCCTGGGTCTGTTCCCACAGTATCCACAAAAGGAATTATCCCTCCTGAGCTTGTCAACTCTGACTCTTTCAGAGATCCTGCACACACCCTGATGCTCGACCTTAACAACTCTTGAAGGTTGAGTCCTTCCGACTCTGTGCGCTTCTAGCAATAGTAGCCTCTACCTTCCTTTTCTCAGAGTAGCGGCTGAAAACTTCAAGTTCGACCTGCACTTCTTCTGCGCGCTCTACCAAACCCCAAATCAACTTCTGGGTGAACGAGAATGAGAGTTTAACTGTTGAGCCTCATCAACGCACTCTATGCAGATGAATTCCACTGCACTCTATGCAGGAATCTCCCGGCTCAAACAGAGAAACAATTGAAACTCATTCTCCTCTTTCTCAGGCTTCAACTAAGCTATGAAACCACATACATAGCATATTCAAAAGCAAATGCATACAAGAAAGCAAAAATTCATGAACATAACATCAATCACAGAGAAACAACACAAAACCATGGAGTTGAATCAAAGACTCTCTTCTATTAATTCAATCTGTACATGGGCGTTCTTCACCATTTCTCTGCTCTGCTCTCCTCTTCTGGATGCGAGAATGATACAATAATACAAAGGAGGGTGCCTATATTCCGTTTTCCCTCTCGAAATATGAAACTATCAAATCTACAATAAATTCCTATCTAACAACATTAATTCTAATAAATGCCTTCCTATATATAATACAATACAAGTGCACTTCATTACATTAGCTCATTAATGCTTGGCGCAACAAATATCAAGGTAAAATTCAAAAAGAAGTCTGCTGGCTTGTCCAACTGTCTTTTCCTGCTCCACGCGCTGGCTCGCCTGATGAGTTGTAGATGCTCCTGCATCAAATACTTTCTTCCTTTCAAACCAAAATATCATCCCTAAATCCAAAATGAAATAGAACCCTAAAGTACTCTTCCTACTGCTTGCATCTCTAGCCCAATCAAAATCTACAAAACCATGCAACATCAAATCGTCACCTCCTACATACCCTAGACCATGATGCACTATACCCTTCAAGTAATGGAGCACATTCTTTTCAACAACCTAATGAATTTGCCTAGACTCAATCATATGAATGTAGGAGCATCGTGTCAAGTGCATAGAGGCGGGAACATTCAACACGTGCGAGTTCTTCCAGAACTTCGACGTGGGCGGCTACAACGGATTTCAGGATCCGCCTCCACTCAGCGCCAAAATTAACTTTTTGAGGCATGCTTGAACCGATGTCAAATTTTACCCTATGAAGCAAGTTTTTGAAATTGTAAATAGAGCAGGAGTTTCCACTTCAGCTCTAGAATGCGACTGGACTTAGATAGTGTAGGATGAAATTTAGAGTAGAAAAGTAGCCAGGGGAAACCCTAGAAGCATCTTTGAGTTATGTAGAAGTTGACACACCCAGTTAGAAGAGAGAGAAGGGATATAGAGAGAAATTGGTCTGTAAGAGAACTGCGAGTGAGCAGAAGATCTCAGTTTTTGGTGCTACTGTATTTTGTATGTATTTAGTAACCAGTGGGCACTTATGAATAGAATAGAATGAAAAATTGATCCAAAAGTGTTGTGCTTGGACTGTGTGTATTTTCCTGTTATTTTTTGTTTTGTAAAAAAGTGAATGGAACTGTGAGTTGTTCCCAGTTTCAATTGTTTCTCTTCGTTAGGAGCTCTGCAAAGTGTCCATCGAGCCTGAGAGAAACGTTGTGGAATTGTTTTCTCTTCATTAGGATCTCTGCAAGGTGTGCATCGAGCTAGAGAGAAAACACCATGGATATGAGCTATTGAACTCCCTCGGACATAAGGAGTGCACGAGAGTCGAAATCTGAACCAGAAAAAGTTCATGAGGGATAACACTTCGAAAGTGTTGTCAGGATCCAGGAACCCATTCCCTGGGAGGAACGAAGACCGAGTCTTCGCAGACTTAGAAAATATTTTAAGTCAAAATCAAGTAAAATCTCAGGAGGAAGAACGTCGTCGAGCGTTGGATCGTGGTGGAAATCCCCGTAGATCGTCCGATTGAAGGGAGGAGCACATGCTTTAACCCTACACAGATCCAAGAGGAGAATTTGGAGATCCAAACGGATGGTGGAGAATCCTCGAGGAGGAACACCGAAACACCACAGGCCGTTGGGTTAGGTGGAGCTGCGAGGAGGTTAGCGGTGAGAGTTTCTCGACATTCATTTTGGGATTTTAGGGACCGTGAGTTGAAAAGATAGGGGATCTTTTCTTTCAGGATCCTGGATCGCAAAATCACGAAATCGTGAATCGACCAAGACCATCAATCGCAGGGATTGTCGTGAGTCATCTATCGGGCACCGAGGCATTTCGGTGTTTCAGATTTTTGGCAATCGGAGGTTCGAAAGGGGAAAGGAAGGACCTTTGCATCGCGATTCCCTGAATCGCGAAACCTCAAATGAGAGAACGCCAAGCTAGTTCGACATTTCATGAACCAGGATTTCGAAACACAGAGTACAGAAGGGAGAACGCTCGCTTCATGATTCCTCGAATCATGAAAAGCCAGTGGCATATTATCGTGGTCCATCATTTCAGAATTTTGGGTACCGGGTACTTGAGATGCTAGGAGTCTGGAGCTTGGGAGTCCCGACTCACGAAACCGCGAAACGCGAAGACCCGAAAGGATAAGGGGAGGAGCCAGTTGAGGCGTTGTGCCTTTTTGGTGTTTCGGAGACCGAGAGTCCAAGAGGACAAGGAACTGGGGAGAATTCGCTCACAGGAGTCCCGAAACCCCGAAAACCCCAGAAGGTATGTCGGGTCAGAACAAAGAGAAGAGCGCCAAGGAAAAGGGGTGTGCACATAGATTTTGTTGAAGGCCTGTGCCATAGGAGAAAAGGGGGACCTATGGATTTATCCAAAGGGTTCTAGCAAGATCCCAAAGAGCTAATTCAGTTCAGAAGAAGAACGATCCAGAGATTGGGAGCTCAGTATACCCTGTTGAGGTAGGGGGTCTGCATTAGGTGGTATCAGAGCCCATTTTTTCATTTTTATATTTTAGGCGAAGGAGGAAAAAGAGGGAGATAGAAAACTCAGAGCTGTACTCTGTGTGTGATAGATAGTCAACACGATGTTGCCAAGAAGATGAGATCCGCCTTTAGCCAACCGTGTTGTAGAAAGGGAGATGCGAGAGTTTCGCACCCAGATGGAAGTAATGGAAGTAGCACAGAGAAGAGCACCTGACATTGGGGATGTCAGTGATGCGGAAAGTGAAGAGGCTGAGGTTGAAGAAGCTGTAGGAGAGGATGTTGTAGAAGAACATTTGTTGAGAGAAGTTTCTAGATTGGGAGGCAGAGCTAAGATAGAGGTCCCCATGTATGAGGGAAATCTAGATGCTGAAGAACTGTTGGACTGGATAAGGTCCATGGATAAACACTTCGACTATGAAGATGTCGATGAGGAAAAGAAGGTGAAGTAGGCAGTCACTAGGCTAAAAGGGCATGCAACACTGTGGTGGGATGAACTGCAGGCTGAGAGGAGAAGCAAAGGCAAATAGAGGATAAAGAGTTGGGATAGGATGGTAGCCAAACTAAAGGCTAAGTTCATACCCAAAGACTACTAGATCAATTTGTTCAGGAAGCTACAGAACCTGAGACAGAAAGGGATGATAGTCAAGGAGTACACCAAGGATTTCTACCGGCTAAACATCAGAACTGGACAAAGGGAGAGAGACGAAGAAAGAGACGCTAGATATATAAATAGCTTGAGATATGAGATCCAGGATGAGCTTAGCATGATGTCAATAAGGACTGTGCAAGATGCTTATCGGTTTGCGTTGAAGGCAGAGGAGAAGCTGGCTAGAAAACAAAACCAATGAGGAAGAGGTAAGAGTTTGATCCCAAGAAAAAGTAAGGGATTTAACCGTGACAGAGCACATTAGTCTAAGGACGAGGTTGAGAAACCACACAATCACTTGGAACGAGGAGGAAGTTCACGAGGAAGACAGAATGGTGGAAGAAACTCTTCTAGAGGAAGAGGCAAAGGAGGAGTAAGGTGTTATAACTGTGGAAATATAGGGCACATGTCTTGGGAATGTCCCGAGAAGAAGAAGGAAGGAGGAGAAGCCCACATTTCAAAATCACAACGAAGAGATGTTGAGGAAGAGGGAGCAGAGGATGGAGCATCCCTGATGTTGAGAAAATTTCTCTTAAAACCAGAGGCAAAAATTGAAAAACCAGTGCAGAGAAACAGTCTCTTCAGGACAGCTTGCAAGACTAAGGATAAAGTATGAAAGGTGATCATTGACAGTGGGAGTACTAACAACCTAGTATCCATGGAGATGGTGGAGAAATTGGAGCTGAAGACAACTGCACATCCGAGGCAATAAAAAGTCTCATGGATGAAAAAAGGACACCAGGTAACAATCGATAAACAATGCCTGGTTGAAATTAAAATAGGAGGATATAAAGATGAAATCCTATGTGATGTAATTCCCATGGACGTGTGTCACATTTTGTTGGGAATACCATGGCAGTTTGACAAAAATGTCAGTCATGATGGGAGAAAAAATACATATACATTGGAAAAGAATGGTAGGACACATATGTTGCTACCAATGGAGGAGAAGAGAGCAAAAGAGGAAACCAGCACAAGTATACTTCTCATGAGCGGGAAGGAACTCCTAAAAGAAGTCAAGGAAGAAGAGGAGATGCAGTTTGTTGTGGTGAGGAAGCCCAGAGTCATCCTTACAAGTACATCAGTGAATGATATACCTGAAGAAGTTCAGGAGCTGCTGGATAATTTTGCTGATATAGTGGTGGATGAGCTACCAAACTCATTGCCACCCATCAGGAGTATCAATCATCATATCGTCTTGATACCAGGAGAAAGCCTACCAAACAAGGAAACGTACAGATTAACACCTCGAGAAAATGAGGAGGTGAAGAACCAAGTCCAAGAGTTGTTGGATAAGGGTTTGGTCAGAGAAAGTTTGAGCCCATGTGCAGTACCAACTGTGTTAAGCCCAAATAAAGATGGAGGATGGAGAATGTGCACAGACTCAAGGGCCATCAACAAGATCACCATTAGGTACAGATTTCCTTTACCAAGAATGGATGATTTAATGGATTGCTTAAGTGGAGAAAATTTATTTTCTAAGATAGATCTGAAAAGTGGATATCACCAGATCAGGATGAGAGAAGGTGATGAGTGGAAAACAGCCTTTAAGACGAATGAAGGTTTGTATGAGTGGCTAGTTAGGCCATTTGGCTTAACGAATGCCCTGAGCACTTTTATGAGGCTGATGAATGAAATTCTAAAATATTTCATTGGCAAGTTTGTGGTTGTGTATCTGGATGATATACCAGTCTTTAGCGGGACTAAAAATGAGCATTTGAGGCACCTAACGCTAGTAATGAGAAGGCTACAGTAGGAGAAGTTGCTAATCAATTTGAAGAAGTCCTCTTTTATGAAGACATATCTCATTTATTTGGGTTTCGTGATCTCTTTGAATGAACTGAAGATGCATCCAGAGAAGGTGAAAGCGATCAGAGAATGGTCGTCACCAAGGAGCATGATCGAGGTAAGGAGCTTTCATGGTTTATCAAGTTTATACATAAATTTCATTAGAGACATCAGTGGAATTTGTGCACCAATGATGGATATATTAAAGAAGTGGCACAAGTCCTTTAAATGGACAGAGGAGGCTGAAAAGAGCTTCAATACACTGAAGAAGAAGATAACAGAATGACCAATTATGGTCTTGCTGAATTTCGAAAAGACATTCCAGGTAAGATGTGATGCAAGTGGAGTTGCAATAGGAGCAGTTCTGAGTTAGGACAATCGAACTGTTGCCTATTTCAGTGAGAATATGAATGAGACTAAAAGGAAATACTCTACATATGACAAGGAGTTCTATGCCATAATTCAAGCATTGAAGAAATAGAGGCATTATCTTGTCCCACAAGAGTTTGTCCTGTACAACGATAACCAAGCTTTACAATTCATAACCCGACAAGAAAAACTGAATCAGAGACATGAAAAATAGGTTGAGTTTATCCAAAATTTTACTTTTTCCATAAAACATATTGCTAGGAATACTAACAAGGTTGTTGATGCGTTAAGCAGGAGATGTTTAATTCTGCAGGAATTCTAGGTGAAGACCTTGGGGTTTGAACACCTTAAGGATATGTATTGTGATTATACAGATTTCAAGGAGGCCTACGAAGCATGTACAAGCCCTGTACTGAGAAATTGAAGTCAGTGGACAGAGTATATGGTTCAGGAAGGATTGTTGTTTAGAGGAAATCAATTGCACATACCAAGATGCTCAATGAGGGACAATCTTCTGAAGGAGAAGCATAGTGGAGGATTGGCTGGACATTTCGTCCATGATAAAATGTTTGCAAAGTTGAGAAACTCATACTATTGGCCAGGTATGAGAACAGATGTGATAAAGTTGGTGAACGGATGTAGAATTTTCCACATGCAAAGGGGAAAAGACAGAACACTGGATTGTATCAACCATTGTCAATACTAGAAAGGCCTTGGGATGTAATAAGCATGGATTTCATGTTGGGATTGCCAAGAACACAAAGGGGATTCGATTCCATATTTGTTGTGGTGGATAGGTTTTCAAAGATGGCACATTTCATCCCATGCCAGAAGACCAACGATGCAACACATGTTGCAAATCTATTTTTCAGAGAAGTTGTAAGACTTCACAGCCTACCCAGGAGCATTGTCTCAAATAGAGACACAAAATTTGTTGGTCACTTTTAGAGGACATTGTGGAAGAATATGGGGACATATTTGTCCTTTAGCTTAGCTGATCACCCTCAGATAGATGGGAAGACTGAGGTGGTAAATAGAAGTCTGGGGAACTTATTGAGAAGTCTGGTTACTGAACACCATAACCAGTGGGATCAGATTCTGCCACAAGAAGAATTTGCATACAATGACTCACCAAATAGAAGAACTGGAAGGAGCCTGTTCCAAATACTCTATGGAATGCAAACCAGGGGAGTGTTTGAGTTAAGGGACTTGGAACAGGGAGAGATCAGAAGTGTTGGAGCAGAGGATTTTGCTGTTGAGATGCAAAGACTCCATAGTCGAATCAAGGAACAATTACAGAGTTCTAATTAGAAATACAAACACAGAGTTGATCAACATCGCACAGAACTTCAATTTGAAGGGGGAGATCAGGTTTTAGCACATCTCAGGAAGGAAAGGTTCACTAGGGGAACATATAACAAATTGAAGATGAAGAAGATAAGACCCTATAAGATCTTGAGGAAGTTTGATGCAAACGCCTATGAGATCGAACTGCCAGATGGTGTGGGAATTTCACCCATATTCAATGTTTGAGACCTTTATCCTTACAGGAAATATGACATAAAAGGGTCAGAAGATCAAGGAAAGATTCAGCGGGAGAAACAGATGCCTGTAGCAGAAAATACGCAGATGGAGAAAATTGTTGATTAGAGGATTGGCAAGAAGACCAGGAGGAAGACTTATTTTGAGTATCTAGTCAAATGGAAGGGACACCCAATCGAAGATGCCAGTTGGGAACACGAGGATTCTATCCAGAAGCAGGGAAAATCAGTAGAGGAGCTCATGGATAGGAGTCCATGAATTTTTTTCAAGGGGAGTATGATGCAGGAGCATCGTGTCAAGCAAATAGAGGCGATAACATTCAACACGTGTGAGTTCTTCTAGAACTTCAACGTGGGCAGCTACAACAGATTTCAGGATCTGCCTCCACTCAGTGCCAGAATTCACTTTTTGAGGCACGCTTGAACCGATGCCGAATTTTACCCTGTGAAGCAAGTTTTTGAAATTGTAAACAGAGCATGAATTTCCACTTCAGCTCTGGAATGTGACTGGACTTAGATAGTGTAGGATGAAATTTAGAGTAGGCAAGTAGCTAGGGGAAACCCTAGAAACATCTTTGAGTTATGTAGAAGTTGACACACCCAGTTAGAAGAGAGAGAAGGGATACAGAGAGAAATTGATCTGTAAGAGAATTGTGAGTGAGCAGAAGATTTTAGTTTTTGGAGCTACTGTATTTTCTATGTATTTAGTAGCCAGTGGGCACTTATGAATAGAACATAATGGAAAATTGATCCAAAAGTGTTTTTCTTGGACTGTGTGTAATTTCCTGTTATTTTATGTTTTGTAAACAAGTGAATGGAACTATGTGTTGTTCCCAGTTAAAATAGTTTCTCTTCATTAGGAGATCTACAAAGTGTGCATCGAGCCAGAGAGAAATGTTGTGGAATTGTTTTCTCTTCATTAGGAGCTCTGCAAGGTGTGCATCGAGCCAAAGAGAAAATGCCATGGATATGAGCTATCGAACTCACTCAGACATAAGGAGTGCGCGGGAGTTAGAATCTGAACCAGACAAAGTTCAGGAAGGATAACACTTCAGAAGTGTTGTCAGGATCCATGAACCCATTCCCTGGGAGGAACGAAGACTGAGTCTTCGTAGACTTAGAAAATATTCTAAGTCAAAATCGAGTAAAATCTTAGGAGGAAGAACACCGTCGAGCGTTGGATCGTAGTGGAAATCCCCGCAGACCATCCAATTGAAGGGAGGAGCGCAGGATTTAACCCTGCACAAATCTAGGAGGAGAATTCGGAGATCCGAACGGATGATGGAGAATCCTCGAGGAGGAACACCAAAACCCCACAAGCCATTGGGTCAGGTGGAGATGTAAGGAGGTTAGTGGCGAGAGTTTCTCGACGTTCATTTCGGGATTTCAGGGACCATGATTTGAAAAGATAGGGGATATTGTCTTTTAGGATCCCGGATCATGAAATCGCGAAATCGTGAATCGACCAGGACCATCGATCTTAGGGATTGTTGCAAGCTGTCGATCGGGTGCTAGGGCATTTCGATGTTTCAGATTTTCGGCAACCGAAGATTCGAAAGGGGAAAGGAAGGACCTTTGCATCGTGATTCCCCGAGTTGCGAAACCCTGAAAGAGTGAACACCAAGCCAGTTCGTCATTTTGTGAACTTGGATTTCTAAAGACAGAGTACAGAAGGGAGAACGCTTACTTTGTGATTCCCTGAATCACGAAAAGTCAGCGGCATATTATTGTGGGCCATCATTTCAGCATTTTGGGTACTGGGTACTCGAGAGGCCAGGAGTCTGGAGCTTGGGAGTCCCGACTCGCGAAACTGTGAAACACGAAGATCCGAAAGGCTAAGGGGAGGAGACAGTTGAGGTGTTGTGCCTTTTTGGTGTTTCAGAGACTGGGAGTCCAAGAGGACAAGGAACCGGGGAGAATTCACTCACAGGAGTCCCAAAACCCTGAAAACCCCGGAAGGTACGTCGGGTCAGAACAGAGAGAAGAGCGCCAAGGAAAAGGGGTGTGCACACAGATTTTGTTGAAGGCATGTGCTAGAGGAGAAAAGGGGGACCTATGGATTTGTCCAAAGGGTTCTAGAAAGAGCCCGAAGAGATAATTCAGCTCAGAAGAAGAATGATCCAGAGATCGGGAGGTCAGTAGACCCTACTGAGGTAGGGGGTCTGCATCACATATACTAGCTCAATGTGTTTAATACACAAAAACTATCAAGTTTGGTATTTACTTGGTACATGGGGGAACCTGTCAATTGTCTATACACTAATGTATCACACAAAGTTGAATTTGAATATGTGGATAAATTCAAATTAGGTATCATAGGAGAAGCCAAGAGCTTACAATCCATCATTTGAAACCTCTTTATAATTTCAATTGCATACTTACCCTGTCCAAAGAACATGTCATATACACTCTGCCAAACCTCTAGACTCAATAAATAGTGCATAAGGTTGATTTCATTCATGTCAAATTCACTTGAAATTTTTTTGTTACACCATACTATATGATTTTATGACCTCTCTATCAGGACCATGTTACCTACATACAACATTAATATAAGACAATAAATTTTATCCAATAGATAATACATATTAGAATTTGAAATAGTCTTAGTGAATACCAAACTATATAAGTACTCATCAATCTGTGAGTACCAAGCATGTGATGCCTAGTTCAGTGATTAAAGTCCCTTATTCAATCTACACAAATTAGTATCTTTCCCATGCACCTCACAACTTCTCAATTGATTAATGTATACTTCTTCCTCAATAAAAACATTAAGAAAATTTGTCTTAACATGCATCTAATATAAAGGCCAATCAAATAATAATGATAAATACATAATGGTATTAGTAGAAGTATGCATGTAAATTGGAGAAAAGGTCTCCTCATAGTATACTCCCTCACACTTCTCAATACTACCATTAGTTTCATGTTTCACCATGTATAACCACATAGAATCAATCACTAAATTCCCCATTGGTCTCAATATTATCTTCCAAACATAATTATTTAGGATGGAGTTGTACTCTACCACCATGGAATCCCACCATAATTTTTCACTTACTGCCTCCTCATAACGAAGGATCTACACCATTAATGAAAGACATTAGTGAAACAAAATTAGGAAAATTCTTAAGAGGATGATTCACCCATAAATAAGAGTTAGTTTCTCCTACTTGCTATTGTTCCTCCTATACTATTTGGGTAAACCATTTGGTGTTATTAACTACATTGAAAGGAAAAATGGTCTTTGAACTTGAACTAGAACCTCATTGATCTGGATTTGATTTACCTAGAATTCATGGATCAACTTTTTGGGTAGCAACTAAACCTCCTTAACCTATATTAGAGGATATTGAGATTTAGATGACCCTATATCCATGTCAAATTGACATATTGAATTACAACTATATTTCACTGGGATGAAATGTAGACTTCGTAAGCCTTAATATTGTTGTGTCTTGTGGTCACTCATATTCTCTCTTGGTGAAAAAGTTCCTAAGCACAGGTGTGAGAACATTAAGGAAACCTAGGCAAGCCACCACTATGTACTAGCCTAGTGGGACTTTCTTGTGGTTTAATAAGCTCACTTTATGTAGTATGGAGTGGGGGTAAATGAAAGCTTATTAATATAAAGTGAGAAAGGCAAGGCTATTGAGGTGAAAACGGGTAGCTTGTCTAATTTTCCCTTGAGGTCTCACACTTGTTATTAGGAATTTTTCACCAAGTGAGAACTCAAGAGGTAATATATCCCAGAAAAATACCCTTCAAACTAGAGGGTTCCAACTTAGTTCTTTTCTCCTAGTGAATATGAATATATACAAGAAAACCACAAACATGGAAATGTGATACCCATGGTTTTTATCAATAAAGGATTCATAAATTGTATTGTCCTTCATTATCCTATGTGGACACCTATTAACAATGTTGAACTCCATGCAACATGCTTATGCACAAATATATATGGGTAGATCTAGGTCATTGATAACTTGGCAGTCTCTATGATGGACTAATTATTTCTTTTTGCATCTTCATTCTCCTACAAGTTGTAAGGAACTGTTAGCTCCCTCTTGATCCCTGTTTTCTTGTAAAAAATTTCAAACTCCTTGAATATATACTCTCCTCCATTATCTATTCTTGAAACTTTAACATTATTTCCTATTCAATTTTATAGAAGATATTTAGACTATTGAAACTCTCCAAAGAGCTCATCCTTGGTCTTCTTGAAGTAGGTCCAAGTATTTTAAGAGGGATCAACAATCACTGAAACATAATACATGTTACCTAATAGTGAAACTAAAGTCTTGGGTTCACATACATCTAAATTTATTAGGTTAATAATATCTCTTGACCCATGGCCATTGCTTAAGAAATAAGTCTTGGAATGATTTTTGAGTGCACAACCCTTGCACAAACCTTTTTTCTAGATCTTTAAATTCAATAATATATGCAACATATCCTTTAAAATTGGAAATGCTCCATAGTGGAAGTGATCCAACCACTTCTGCCAAATCTCAGACAAGTTGTCATTTCCATGCAATAGGGATCTCATTGGATTTGCAGGTAACATGTACAAACCAACCTCTTGAATACCTCTAACTACCAAAACTCAACCATGATTTGAGAATCTCCTCTAGATGATGAATGTTTTATCATCAAACTCAATGACACATTCTAGGTTTGTCATAACTGAAATCAAAACTATAATATTAATCAAAATAGGTGCATATAAAAAACCACTAAGCTCAAGAACATCATTTGAGGGAATATATAATGAAATATATCCCACCCGTACTATTGGATATGTGGCATCATCACCAAGATCCACCTATATAAATACCTCCTACTCTTGAAGTCTTATAGAAGCCTTCTTTTTGAAATTCAGATGTCTAGATTATCCATTATCCACATACCATCCAACACTAGATACAGTGTTATATGAAAGGCATGGGACCATGGAGAAGGATGCATCAAAATTGGATGGAAGCTCATACAATCTAGTAGAGGATACTACACTCCTTACAAATTACTTATGTTGTTGTGGTTTTCATTTCCCCTTCTTCTTCTAAGGACACTAAGAAGCACACTTGCCAAAATTTTGACACTTGAAACACTTGATGTGGCTCAAGTCCTTGCCTCAATTCAAGGAACCTAAATCCTCTTTATTTGATTTATGACCCTTCTCCATTCATCCTTTATTACTACCTTTCTTCATCCTATTGATAAGGGATATATTTTGATCGTCCTCTATACCTACAACTATCTCCAATCTCGTCTCCTTCCAGATGAAATCATCCCATAGCATCTCAAAGGTGGGACGCTTATTTAGGGAATTGACACTCTAGATAAAAGAATACCAAGAATATGAAAAATCATTATGGTCTATGGTAAAGGCTAACAAGTTTCTACAATTCTACTTGGATGACTGGACTGTATTTATCATGTTACAAGATCATGTTTAATTGCTAAGACTGATGTTGGATAAGTGTAGACAACATTAGATATCCTTAAACCTGAAGAAGTGTATTTTTTGCGCACCGTTTGGAATATTATTGGGACACGTAGTATGAAAACAAGGCTTGATAGTTGATCCTGCCAATATTGTAGTTATTTTGTACTTAGAACCACCCACATCAGTCAAGCAGCTGCGCACGCCATTAGGTCATACTGGGTATTACAAGAAATTTATCAAAGGATACGCGCAGATTACATCCCCAATGGAAAAATTGTTGAAAAAAGACGTGAAGTTCCAATGGAATGAGGATTTCCATAAAGGACTCGAAACCCTAAAACAAAAGTTAGTAACTGTGCTGATATTGATTTTTCTGGATTGGAACAAGGAATTTTATGTACGCGTGGATGCATCATCAATAGCATTGGGTGTGATCTTGTCACAACCAAGTGACAAAGACATAGATCATCCAATCATGTTTGCAAGTAGGAAAATATCAACAACGAAGAAAAATTACACCACAACAGAACGTGAGGGATTGACTATGGTCTACAAGTTGTAGAAGTTCAGACACTACTTACTAGGTTCATAGTTCAAGATGTACATAGATCATTCTGCGTTGAGATATCTGGTCAACAAGCTAGTGTTGGTAGGGAGGATTTGTAGATGGATCCTATTGTTCTAGGAGTACGACTTCGAAGTAGTAGTAAAACCAGGTAAACTCAATGTAGGACTAGATCATCTATCGCGCATATTATCGGGCGAAGAGGCAGGAAACCTGGATGATAACTTGCCAAACACACAATTATTCTCCGTTAAGATGGTCAATGATTATTTTATACATATTGTATAGTTTCTCAGTATAGGAATGCCCCCCTCATACATGATGGTAGTAGATAAAAAGAAGTTGGTAGTAAAGGTTGTAGACTACCAACTCATTGCGTGAAGCTTATATAAAATAGGCACAGATGGAATACTATGTCGTTGCATAATTAAACATGAAATACTAACTATATTGGCCGAAGTGCACAATGGGATAGAAGGAGGACATTATGTAGGAAAATCTATTGCGTAGAAGGCATTACATGAAAAGATATGGAGTCCTACACTCCATAAGGATGCAAAGGAATAGTGTCAGACATGAGATGTTTGTCAAAGGGTTGGAAAACCCTCTAGAAGGGATGAGATGCCATTGAATCTGCAAGTTACATTATAGGATTTTGATAAGTGGGATATCAAATTGATATCGAATTTATTGGACCAATTAATCCACCAACAAGAAGATCAAGGGGTAGATATATCATTACAGTAATAGAGTATCTAAATAGATGGGCAGAGGCCACACCATTTACATATTGCAACATAGAAACTGTGACCCAATTTTTGTTCGAAAACATAGTAACTCAATTTGGATGTCCTATAACATTGATGAGTTATCAAGGGACACACTTCATCCATAAAAATATAGTAGCCTTGAATGAAGAATTCCAAATCCACCACTAGAAGAGTACATCTTATAACCCATAGGCGAATGACAAAGTGGAAGAATTCAACAAAGTCTTAGAGAATGCAATTACGAAAATATGCAACATGGGAAGAGATGACTGGGACTTAAGAATCCCTGTGGTATTATGGGCATATAGGAAAACCAAAAATAATTTAACAGGGAAAACACCATTCAGGTTGGTATATGGATATGAGGCAGTAATGACAATGGAATTTATTGAACCATTCCTGCGTGTCGTAGCGATCACAGATTTTTCATATTCGGACTCAATACATGGACGAATATCACAACTTGTACATCTTGAGGAGGATAGATTTGCTACAGGGTTCCATCAACAAGTGCAAAAGGAAAGGGAAAAGGCATGGCATTACAAACATATTAAGTCAAAAAAATTCCAAGTAGGCGACTTGGTACTGCTATATGATAGTAAGTTTCTGCAACACCTGCGGAAGTTTTGCATGCACTGGTTAGGACCATATGTGATCTAGGAGGTGATAGAGGAAGGTGTTGCGCAGTTGGAAACACTCAATGGAGTCACACTGAATGATAGAGTGAACGACAATCAACTAAAAATATATCAAGAGGGTCGATAAGCTACGCAATAGGAAGAACCACACGAGAAAAAAAGAAGAGAGAGAGAGAGAGAGTGCATATAGAATGACACTTGATACAACATGGGGAAGGGAAACTGTGCCAACTGGGGAAACCCGACGCAAAAATAGTAAAGTGTGTAGTAGTAATTGCACCATCCCACACGACGAGACATATCTCAAGTACAAAATAGGAATGAAACAACAATTATGGGCGGGTAAGAACAAGTCATGAAGATAGTAGTGATAACAATGCATACAACCGCCAAAATTCCCAGTCATAAAGCCATCTTAAAGATAGAGAGTAAAGGAAAAAAAGTTATGATACCCATGACTGAGTAGTAGTCCATGACGAAAATATACTAGTGGATCTAGAAATAAAACACCATTAAAGAAAACACCTGTCACAATACAAGCGGAGGAGATAGGACAGAAAGAATGAAGAATCGATACATAATTGGCAACAGGGCATAAAATCCACCATGAATGCAAAAAGCAGGTTATTGTTACTTAGCAGTTACAAAAAAAACAAAGAGCACAGAGAGAGAGAGCACATAGCTTCAACAACTACCACAATTGAGGTAAGTACAAAAATGGTTCCACCCAAAGCCGTAGGAGCAGTAGCAGCAGTACCAAGAAAGAGTTGCACTAGGGCTCTCATAGCCAAACCATATATTGAGGAAACCCTGGGCGCCTCCTCATCAAAGCTGCCAAGGTTTCCTCATGATTACATACTGTCGAGGAAGGATGGCACCCCACCAGTCATACTGTCAAAGAATCCATATTATATGATGGTGACACACCATAGGTATTCATCATCGATGAAGATATGCTAGGAAGGTGCCTCAACTGAAATATGTTGACCATTACATCAGGGATGTGGTGAATTTACCTAAACTTGTGCCCCATAAATACTTGGAAATCTAGGTAGATCCACTCATGAAGAAGAGAATCCCAATTACCAAAGTTTGGGCCAGAGGATTGGAGTGAGCAAACCTCCTCAACCTGTTCGACATTCTGCACTTCAGACACATCAATGAAATTAATGCCTGCATCAAACTCCTCCTGTCTTGTGTGCATGGGGGTACATGTGTCTGGATAGGCCAATTTTGATTGATACAGACCTAATAGCATGAATCACTGGACTGGACACCCAGGGAAAAGACCCTGTCATGTTATTTTTAGATAAGAAGACAAAAATAACACCGTCAGAGGCAATGTGGGTGAAGTTTTGCACAGTCGGAGGGGTGCACGGCCAGGATGTTCCAACCATATGTGACCTCATAGTATGAATATCTAAAAAAATGTTAGCATGAAAATTAATAGGGAAATGCAGGAAGGATCAAGTCCCAACATGGGTCATAGTTGTCATAGAGAAATGTGTAGAAGGAACTACAATGAGCTAAGATCCCTTCCTGTTGAACCAGTTCCTATTGGACTGCGTTGAAAACCAAGATGAGGGGAAGGAGTTTCACTACTCCTAGCTACTAATCATGATTTCCTTCACAGCATGAGCAGATCTAGAGGACGTGCAATTATTAGGGATGAGGGGGAAGTCATACGTTGTGGAAAAAAAATAGAACTTCTGGTTCTCAAAAATCAAAAGGACGTAGATGGAAACTGACACAGTCGCACCCACAGGCACGTCCACTTTTGCAGGATCTTCTCTTTCCTCGGCCCGAAGAACACTAACCGGTCCTTCTATTTCCCTGTCAGGAAATCTTCACCCACAGATTATCTCCGTGCGATCCTCTCTCTGCACTCGGAGGATCGGATCTCGCGACTTCGCGATTTCAAAGGCCAGTGGTCGGGTGTTGGTCCTACGAAATCCTGAACGCCGATAAAAATCCACGATGACTTTGCCCTTCTCCTATCGCAACTTATCCTATCGTGCTTCCGCTACTCGCGATATCAAGCACTCGGTTCTCCGACTCCCGAGTCCTGATGCGCCGAACCTCCGATACGCTCGCGAGTTGATTTTTCAACGGTCACGTCTCCCCGTCGGGACTTCAGACTTCGCAGGATCATGGATCCAGATGTCCAATGCTCGGAACTTTCGCTGTGAAACCCCGATAACTCACGTCACCTGTCCACGTCACCAAATCCTGTGGCCCACACTATTTATGTAACCGTCGAGATATCGCGTATCGCAATACCATGATTCCCGTGGCCAAATCTTCGACTCTTTTCTCGTGAAACCCCGATAGGCGATCTCGCGATTAATCCAACAGCACTGACTGGCTTGGATCAACGGCTCGGCCCCTCTTGAGCTTTGAACCTCTTGATACCTTCGCTGTATCTTCCCTGCTCTTCTGTGAGATATGACGACTCACAGGATGTCGCGAATTCTCCTTGGAGAATTCCGACCATCAATATTCGAGAATTCCGACTGTCCTTCCTTCCTTTGGGAAATCTACGAAATAGTTGAGTGTTCCTCCATGGAACTCGTTCCCCTACATGTAACTTCTGACTCTCCTTACCAACCTTCCCGCGCAAATTCTCTACGTTGTCCTTCAACGAATTTGAAGGCCTATCCCTCCTGAGCTTCTCATGACTTTAAGTCCTTTAAGAAACTCCTTGCACGCACTCCTTGCGGCAACCCTCCAACCACATCTAAGTGTTGAAGTTCCTCGACTCTATGCACGCCTGCAACAACAGTCTTTTAACACTTCACTCAGGTTTGCAATCTTGAGACTTTTTCCTGGCCTGCGAACTCCTTGCACGGCACTGTGCTTAACTGCACCTTCAAGGAAATGAGAACAAAAGCTATCTCTAATTGAACCCTTTTGTCAACGCACTCCTTGCAAACAATTCGACTGCACTCCTTGCAGGAATCCACTAGCTCAAATAGAGAAACAATTGAAACTCATTCTTTCACCCTTTCAGACTTCACCTTCAACATGAAATCACATACACAACATATAAAAGAAAATGAATGACAGAAAGAAAACACTCATGAGCGTATCAACATCTATACACAGAGAACAACACAAACCATGAATTTGAACCAATATTCTTCTATTAATTCAAATGTCTATACATGGGTGTTCTTCGTACACATCTCTCTGCTTCTCTCCTTCCTGAATGCTCTAACTAATGTTACAATGATACAATGAGGGTGTCTATATCTGTTTTCCCTCCAACTCCTAAACTATCTAGTCTAGAAAATAAATTCCTATCTACCTGCATTAGCTATATTAAATGCCTCTCATCTAGTAAGGACGAGAGTTATCCGCTCAAGGTCCATTACAATACACAAAGGCACTCCTTCATAAATGACTTCATTAAAGATTTGTGCAATAATCCCAAAGTGTTTCCAAAATTTGATGCTAGCTTGTCCAGTTGTCTCCCGCTTCCGCGTTGCCTCACTTGACGAGTTGGCGAGGCTCCTGCATCATACTCCCTCGCTTGAAAACTTGCATGGGCTCCTGTCCATGAGCTCTTGCATGGCCTTTCCATGCTTTTGTATCTTAGCTTCAGTCTCCCAGCTGGCATCTTCAACTGGATGGTTCTTCCACTTGACCAGATACTCAAAGTATTGTTTTCACTTGGTCCTCTTACTCACCCTTTTGTCCAGTATGCATTCCATCTGTGGCTTCTCTACAACTGGCATTTGCTTCTGCCATTGGATCGTTGGCTCTTCTGTTCCAGTCTCTTCTTCTCTAGCTCTATATGGGTATAAATCTGTGATATTGAATACTGGAGATATTCCGATCTCATCTGGTAACTCGATCTCATAAGCATTTTCCCCGAATTTTCTCAAGACCTTGCATGGTCCGATTTTCTTCATCATTAACTTATTGTATGTTCCCCTCAGGAACGTTTCCTTTCTTAAATGTGCCATAACTAGATCACCAACCTCAAACTGAAGTTGTCTCCGATGTTGATCTGCTCTGCGCTTGTATTCCTGATTTGCTTTCAACAACCGCTCCTTCACCCTGCTCTGAATTTCCTTCATCGCCTCAGCAAATTCCTCTGCACTAGCGCTGCTAGTAGCAATCTGTTCTGAATCCCTCAACTCAAAAACTCCTCTCGACTGTGTGCCATATACAACCTGAAATGGGCTTCATCCTGTGCTTCGATTCACTGAATCATTGTATGCGAACTCTGCCTGTGGCAATATGTGGTCCCAACTGCTGTGGTGCTCTGTCACCAAGCTTCTCAGTAAGTCTCCCAGACTTCTGTTAACCACTTTCGTTTGTCCATCCGTCTGAGGATGATAAGTAGAACTAAACATCAAGTTAGTCCCCAGCTTCTTCCATAAGGTCCTCCAAAAATGCCCTATGAATTTAGTGTCCCTATCCAAAACTATACTTTTCGGCAATCCATGAAGTCGAATGACCTCTTTGAAAAACAGATTTGCGATGTGAGTCGCATCGCTGGTCTTCTAGCATGGAATGAAGTGTGCCATCTTAGAAAACCTATCCACTACCACAAAGATTGAATTAACCTTTCTTTGTGTCTTTGGCAAACCCAATACAAAATCCATGCTGATCGCCTCCCACGGCCTCTCTGGTATGGGTAATGGCTGATAAAAACCTGCATTATGTTTCCTCCCCTTCGAATGCTGAAAAATTCTGCATCTGTCAACGAACCTCTTGACATATGCTCGCATCCCTGGCCAAAAGTATGATTCGCTCAGCTTCGTGAATGTTTTGTCATGGCCAAAGTGTCCTGCAAATTCACCACTGTGTTTCTCCTTCAATAAGTTCTCCCTCATGGAGCATTTCAGAATACACAGTTGATTGCCTCTGAACAACAATCCTTCCTGGATCATATAGTCTATCCATGGGCTTCTATATCTGAGAACTGGATTCTCAGCTGCTTCATACGCTTCTGCAAAATCTACATCACCTGCGTACATGTCCCTGAGATTTTCAAAACCCAATGTTTTGACTCGGAATTCCCGCAACAACAAACACTTCCTGCTCAAAGCATCAACCACTTTGTTAGCAGTACCCGAAATATGCTTAATCACAAACGTGAAATTCTGCATATATTCTACCCATTTTACATGTTTATGATTCAACTTTTCCTGTTGAGTCACAAACCGCAATGCGTGGTTATCAGTGTACAATACAAATTCTTTCGGAATCAAGTAATGCCTCCACTTCTTCAGTGTCTGTATGATAGCATAAAATTCTTTATCATATGTGGAGTATTTCACCTTTTCCTCATCAAGCTTCTCACTGGAATATGCAATCGGTCTGTCTTCCTGACTCAAGACCGCTCCTATGGCAAACCCACTTGCATCACATTTCACTTGAAACGTCTTTAGGAAATCCGGCAACACCAGAACCGGTTGTTCCGTGATGTTCCACTTCAACAGATTGAAGCTCTTCTCAGCCTCTGTTGTCCAGTGAAAAGACTTATGTCGATTCTTCACTGTATCCATCATCGCTGCACTAATCCCACTGAAATTCCTGATGAACTTCTGGTAGAAACTAGCCAAACCATGAAAACTTCTCATCTCGAATACATTTCTCGGTGATGGCCAATTCTTAATTACCTCCACTTTATCCGGGTCCATCCTCAACTCATTAGCCGAAATAACAAAACCCAAGTAAATGAGCTCTGTCTTCATAAATGAGGACTTCTTCATATTAATCAACAACTTCTCCTACTGTAGTTTCTTCATCACAATGGCCAAATGCTTCAGGTGTTTAGCCTCTGATTTACTGTAAATCAGTATGTCATCCAAATAAACAATGAAAAATTTCCCGATGAATTCCCTTGGGACTTCGTTCATTAACCTCATAAAGGTACTCGGTGCATTTTTCAAGCCAAATGGCATGACTAGCCATTCATACAAACCTTCGTTGGTTTTTAAGGCCATATTCCACTCATTGCCTTCCCTCATGCGAATCTGGTGGTATCCGCTTTTCAAATCAATCTTTGAAAAGTACCTTTCTCCACTCAGGCAATCCATCAGATCATCCATCCTCGACGATGGAAACCTGTACCTGATGGTTATCTTATTGATCACCCTTGAGTCGGTACACATTCTCCAACCTCCATCCTTCTTCGGACTGAGTACTGTTGGAACAACACACGGGCTCAAAATTTCTCTGACTAACCCTTTGTCCAATAACTCCTGGACCTATTTCTTAACCTCCTCATTCTCTTGTGGCGTCAACCTGTATGCAGCTTTTTTCGGAAAACTAGCTCCTGGTATGAGATCTATATGATGACTCACACTCCTCATCGGTGGCAACGAATGAGGTAATTTGTCCACTATGATATTAGTGAACTCTTCCAGTAGTTCCTGAACCTCCTCCGGTAGATCATCCACTCTTGTGCTAGTTAGAAAAATCCTTGGTTTCCTGACCACAAAGAATTGTGGATCTTCCTTCTTCTTAACCTTCGTAAGAAGCTCCTTCCTACTCATGAGAAGTACTGTGCTGCTTACTTCTGACTTCACCTCCTTATCCTTTATTGGAAGCAACATATGGGTTCTCCCATTCTTCTCTAGGGTGTATGTGTTCATTCTCCCATCATGAATCACATTTCTGTCATATTGCCATGGTCTACCCAGCAATAAATGACAAACATCCATGGGAATAACATCACACAAGATATTATCATTATATCCACCTATCTTAAATTCAACCAAGAATTGTTTAGTAACAGTTACCTGGTGTCCTTTCTGTAACCACAAAACTCTGTATGGGCTTGGATGATCAGTCGTCTCCAGCTCCAGCTTTTCTACCATCTCTTTATATACGAGATTATCCATGCTACCACTGTCTACAATAACCTTTCACACCTTGTCCTTGGTTTTGCAAGCAGTCCGGAATAACCTACTCCTCAGGACTGAACTCTCCACCTCCTTCTCAGGTGTCAAAAGAGCTTTTCGCATCATAAGCGATATTCCTCCTTCAACATATTCTGCCTCAACATCCCGCCTCTGCGCCTCAGTGATGTGAGCTTCTCCAATGTCCTTCTTTTTCTCTGGACACTCGTAAGACTTGTGCCCATTCTTCCCACATGTGAAACATGTGATTACTCCACCTTTTCTTCTTCCTCTACCTCTGGTACGAGGAAAAGTGTTGTTGTCAGGATATCCTCCACTTTTCTCTGTAAGCTGCCCTCTCTGTTCAACATATGGCTTCCCTCGCTGTGAGGTTCCACCTTTTTCAAATTTACCCTGAGGTTTCTTCCATTCCTCCTTGGGCTTCTGGTATTTATCCTGGGCAACGGATTTGCCTCTGGGTTGGCTTCTTCCTCAGCCTCGCTGACCTTGCTTATGGCTCAGCTTCTCCTCAGCTTTCAAAGCCATCTAATAAGCATCCTCCACCATTCGAATGGTTACCATACTTAATTGATCCTAAATGTCGTATCTCAGACCATTCAGATATCTAGCAACCTTTTCATCATCGCTCTCCCGATGACCTGCCCTGATGTTCAGTCGATAGAATTCTTCAGTGTATTCTTTCACTGTCATCAGCTTCTGTCTCAGGTTCTGCATTCTCTTGAACAGAGTAATTTGATAATCTCTAGGGATGAACTTCGATTTCATCTTCGCGATCATTTTGTCCCAGCTCTTAATCTTTTGCTTGCCTTTGCAGCGTCTATCTGCTTGTAGCTCATCCCACCACAATGCTGCATCTCCCTTCAAGTGCATGACAACATGCTTGACTTTCTTATCTTCTTCGACGTCTTTGTAGTCAAAGTATGTATCAAGAGCTCTAATACAATCTAGAACCTCTTTTGCGTCCAAATTTCCCTCGTAAACTGGAATATCCATCTTCTCCTTTGCACCCATCCGTGTGATAGCTTTGATTAGATGTTCATTTGCTGCATCCTAGGCGGAAACTTCCTCGTCGAGTTCAACCTCAACTTCTCTCTCGGAATCACTAAGATCCCCTGCACTAGCTGTGCATCTTTGCACTGTCTCCATATCCTTGAGTCTTGCTCGGAGATCACGCATCTGTCTTTCCATTTATGGATTTGCTACTTGCCTTCCTTTTCTTCGCACATCCCTATCTTCTAGATTAGGTGACTATCTTTCTCTCCTTGGCGGCATGGTAAATTTCCCTTCTTCTCTGCTATGGAAAGAAAAGAGATATTCCCGCTCTGATACCACAACTGACGCAACTGCACCCGCAGGCACGTCCACTCTCGCAGGATCTTATCTTTCCTCGGCCCGAAGAACACTAACCGGTCCTTCTATTTCCCTGTCGGGAAATCTTCACCCACAGATTATCTCCGTGAAATCCTCTCTCTGCACTCGGAGGATCGGATCTCGTGACTTCGCAAGTTCAAAGGCCAGTGGTCGAGTGTTGGTCCTATGAAATCCTGAATGCCGATAAAAATCCACGATGACCTCGCCCTTCTCCTATCGCGACTTATCCTATCACGCTTCCGCTACTCTCGATATCAAGCACTCGGTTCTCCGAGTCTCGATGCGCCGAACCTCCCATGCGTCGGGACTTCGGACTTCGCGGGATCGCGGATCCTGATGTCCAATGCTAGGAACTTTCGCTGCGAAACCCCGATAACTCGCGTCACATGTCCACGTCACCAACTCATGTGGCCCACACTATTTATGTAATCGTCGGGATATTGCGTATCACAATATCGCGATTCTCGTGGCCAAATCTTCGACTCTTTTCTCGCGAAACCCCGATAGGCGATCTCACGATTAATCCAACGACACTGACTGGCTTGGATCAACGGCTCGGCCCCTCCTGAGATTTGAACCTCTTGATAACTTCCCTGTATCTTCCCTGCTCTTCTATGAGATCTGACGACTCACAGGATGTCGCGAATTCTCCTCGAAGAATTCTGACTGTCAATATTCGATAATTTCGACCGTCCTTCCTTCCTTTGGGAAATCTACAAAATAGCTGAGTGTTCCTCCATGGAACTCGTTCCCCTGTGCGTAACTTCTGACTCTCCTTACCAATATTCCCGCGCAGCTTCTCTACGCTGTCCTTCAATGAATTTGAAGGCCTATCCCTCCTGAGCTTCTCACAACTTTAAGTCCTTTAAGAAACTCCTTGCACGCACTCCTTGCGGCAACCCTCCAACCACGTCTAAGTGTTGAAGTTCCTCGACTCTGTGCATGCCTGCAACAACAGTCTTTTAACACTTCACTCAGGTTTGCAATCTTGAGATTTTTTCTTGGCCTGCACACTCCTTGCACAGCACTGTGCTTAACTGCACCTTCAAGGAAATGAGAACAAAATATATCTCTAATTGAACCCTTCTGTCAACGCACTCCTTGCGGACAATTCGACTGCACTCCTTGCAGGAATCCACTGGCTCAAATAGAGAAACAATTGAAACTCATTCTTTCACCCTTTCAGACTTCACCTTCAACATGAAATCACATAGACAGCATATAAAAGCAAATGCATGACAGAAAACAAACACTCATGAGCGTATCAACATCTATACACAGAGAACAACACAAACCATGAATTTGAACCAATATTCTTCTATTAATTCAAATGTCTATACATGGGTGTTCTTCGTACACAACTCTCTGCTTCTGTCCTTCCTGAATGCTCTAACTAATGTTACAATGATACAATGAGGGTGTCTATATCCGTTTTCCCTCCAGCTCCTAAACTATCTAGTCTAGAAAATAAATTCCTATCTACCTACATTAACTATATTAAATGCCTCTCATCTAATAAGGACAAGAGCTATCCTCTCAAGGTCCATTACAATACACAAAGGCGCTCCTTCATAAATGACTTCATTAAAGATTTGTGCAATAATCCCAAAGTGTTTCCAAAATTTGGTGCTGGCTTGTCTAGTTGTCTCCCGCTTCCGCGATGCCTCGCTTGACGAGTTGGCGATGCTCTTGCATCAGAAACCAACATAGATTTCTTTATCTATGGTGAAATAATTCACCACATTATCCATAATGAACCGTGCATGTTGCCACAACTAGTGGAGGAATACAACTCAGTCACATAATTCTTTGTAGATAGGAACCATATGTACATCAAATCCAAAAAAGATCCCAAGAAGGAGTGGGTCCAAATGAAATATAAGATAACTAAAGGGGGCATCCAACTGGTTATGCAAGATTGGGAACCATACTAGAAAGTATTAGAAAAAGGGGACGTAACTGTGCATGGGGGAATTCTAAAGCAACAAAACACACAAATGTAGAGACAACACCCCCAGGAAATGACATAGAGGGAATCGATCAAGGCAGTGACACATAGGAAGCACTAGAAACAGGGCCAATTGATCAACCTCCACAACCCTTGCATCAAACAAGAAGGAAACAACTAGACCATAGTACAAGGTCAACCGTGTGGGAGAAGCAAAAGGATCAAAAGCCACAATTCTTGTATGCCCTAATAGATGATGACATGGACCAAATTGGATATAGAATAAGGGATGTCATGGAAGAAGTCCTTGAAGAGATGACAAAGCACCAAGAAGCACTTCAAACGAAGGTGCATGATCAATGTTTGAGGCTACAATAGTTACTAGAGACAGTTTGATTAGAACCAATGCCAGAAGAATGCACAACCCAACAAGGCATAGCGGGGGAAGAAAGGACGAGGGTATCAGAGCGCAACATAATCAAAATCCCAGTACAAAAAGTCGAGTTACCAAACCCCAAAGTACAGGAGAAGCTACAAGCACTAAGTCATGTGTAAATTGTTGTCTCCCAAATGCCAATGGAATTATTATACGACCTCCACATAGGGATCACGTGGGAAATATGGTTTCGGGTAGATATTGAAACCAATGAGTTGGACAAAGAAGAAACAAAAAAGGCAGAACTGCAAAGGAAATACACCACTGCCTACAAGAAAAGTGTGCAGTAGAACAATGAGTGGAACTCGTAGAAAAGGTGAAGAGCG
Organism: Picea sitchensis; assembly: GCA_010110895.2. Classification (NCBI taxonomy): domain Eukaryota; kingdom Viridiplantae; phylum Streptophyta; class Pinopsida; order Pinales; family Pinaceae; genus Picea; species Picea sitchensis. Next base: position 49,535 of record SNQJ01S0026940.1, read on the forward strand.
ACGCAAAATAATAGGTAGAGAAATAAAACATAGAAAAGTGTTAGGTATCTAGAGATGT
>SNQJ01S0026940.1:57738-85287 GCA_010110895.2 Picea sitchensis
TAAATAAATAAATTATTTTGATCAAGTTAAGACCCTCTTAGTTTGCACAAACAAAAGGCGTTGCAATTTCAAGGATATATTGACTTTGATAATTTTAAAAGGCTATAAAATTAATATTATAAATTTACAAAAATTACATCGCACTAGAACAATGGGTTCTCTATAAATATGCAAGTTTTTGGAACAAATTACATCGTTAAGGTACTCAACACCTGCACAAACAAAAACATGTGTCTTATATTTTGTTGGAAAAATAACATACCACTCTTAGAAAAAATAAATTTGACATAGCTATTCACAATTTCTATGAATAAAAGTTGTATATTCGGAAAACTGATTCAATTTCGTACGTTCCATCTTCTTACACCATATTCAAATTCATTGTAAAAGTACCTTGAATAATCCCTCCAAGTTAACAAATTGTTGTTTTTCCAGGTTTGCATTGCCACTAATGCATCATGAGAGATGATCATTAGCTTGCACTCCCCCCTATACATCACACATAATCCTAAGTTGTGTTATATCATAATCACTCATGTTTGATTGTTTGTTTGTTAACAAAGATCATTGTTCATTACAATTGAACATTGTAACCTACTTGGTAACTAGTAGTTATGTGTAACTTGACTTCATAGTTATGTGCAACTTGAGAGAAGATGTAATTCTTATAATTGTACTCATGTTTGATTGAATTTTTTTTTAGAAGGATCATTGCTCATTGCAATTGGACATTATAACCTACTTGGTATTTGGGAGTTATGTGCAACTTAACTTCATAGTCATTTGCAACTTGAGATAATATAATTATGAATCATTTTCCAATGCAACTGGACATTGTAACCTACTTGGTACTTGGTACTTATGTGCAACTTGACTTGATAGTTATTTGCAACTTGAGATAAGATATAATTCCAAATCATTTCCATTGTAACCTCCTTGGTACTTGGTAGTTATGTGCAACTTGACTTGATAGTTATTTGCAACCTAAGATAAGATATAATTCTTAGATATAATTCTTATAATTGTATAAGAATTATAATTGTATTGGATATAATTGTAATGGGTAGTTATATGCAACTTGACATAAAATGTAAATTTCATAATGCAATTTGACATTGTAACCTACTTGGTACTTGGTAGTTATGTGTGACTTGACTTGATAGTTATTTGCAACTTGAGATTTAAAATATAATTCCAAATTGATGCAAGAGCATCTCAAGCGAGCCAGCGCGGGGATAAAAGACAGCTAGAAAAGCGCCCAGTGCAAATTTTGAAAATGCCTTGAAACATTAATGAAGTCATCAAGTGGAGGCACACTTGTAAGATGTAAACGGACCTTGAGCGATCTGCTCTCGTCCTTAGTAGGTAGAAGGCATTTATGATAGTAAATGCAAGTAGATAGAAATTAGTGTGTAGATTAGACAGTTTAGAAGAAAAGAGGGAAACGGGATATAGACACCCTCATTCTGTATTGTAAGACAGGAGAAGAGAGAAGAAGAAGGAGATTATGCCAATTGAGAGCATAGAGCATAGAAGAGAAGAAGCAGAGAGTTGTGTAACTGAATTCCATGTACATAAGTTCTGGATAAATACAAGAAGGCTTTGATTCAAACTCATGGTGTTAGAATATTCTCTGTGTATGCTTTTTTGGAGGTTATGCTCATGAATGTCTTACTCTTTCTGTCATGCAACTTCTTTTATTCTATGTATGAATGATTTCTTGTTGAATGTTTGAAATCTGAGAGGAAAGGGAAAAGGAATGAGTTTCAATTGTTTCTTTATCTGAGCAAAAGTTCCTGCAAGGAGTGCAGTCGAATTGTCCGCAAGGAGTGTGTTGACAAAGAGTTCATAGGTTTGTCTCTGAAAGCTCAGATAAGATAGCTTTTGTTCTCATTCCCTCAGAAGTGTAGTTAGTCACAGGAGCCATGCAAGGTGTGCGCAGGCCGAGTAGAGGTTTAGGTTTTGTAACCTGAATGAAGTATTGAGAGACTGTTGCTACAGGGAGTGCGCAGAGTCGAAGGATTTAAATTCCTTGGAGTAATTAAGAATTTGCCGCAAGGAGTGCATGCAGGCGTCTTCTTCAAGACTCAGAGTTGGAGAAAGCTTAGAAGGGATAGAGTCTCCACAGTCATCGAAGGAAGCACAAGAAGTTTGTGCATTAGAACAGTGAGAAGGCGTTGCAAGTTTGTGTCACAGGCAATTGAGTACCGTGGGAAAACCACTTGGTAAAAAGTTGCAGAAGTCCTTGTGAGGGGAAGAGACGGACGGTCAAAATTCTCTGTGGAGAATTCGCGAAGTCCCGTGAGCCGTCAGATCTCACGGAGGAGCAGGGGAGTTATGGTGAGTGCTTTTCGAGGGGTTCAAGCTCAGGAGAAGTAGAGTCATAGATTCAAGCCAACAAGAGTCGTTGGATTTAACCTTGGATTTCTATTCGGGGTTTTGTGAGTGGAAGTGCCAAAATCTTTGCATCAGGACTCGCGAAATCATGAAGTGCGAAGTCCCAAGGGAGAAAGGATTGGTGTGGGCCACATAATCAGCAGGGTGGACAGGTGGCATACTATCGGCACATAAGTCAAATTCTGTTGACCATTTCAGGGTTTCGTGGGGTGAAGTCCTGAAATCTTTGCATCAGGATTCGCGAAATTGCAAAGTCCGAAATCCCGATGGAATGAAGGGTTGTTGAAAGGTCAACCTTGCTAGTGCATCAGAGTTTTGGTAACTCGGGTTTCGGGAGTCAAGGAGACGAGTTGCTTGACATCGCAACCCCTGAAATCACGATAAGGAGAAATCTGAAATAGAGAGAGAAAAGGTCAAGTGTTGACTATTTTTGGGTTTCGAAGATTGATAGACAATATGCTTGACCATCAGATTCACGAAAGTGCGAAGTCTGATCTCCCGAGGTGCGAAGGGAGATTCCACGAGGTTTTGTTGTGGGTGCATATTTCCCGAAAGGGAAATAGGAGAGCCATTGCTAGTAGCTCTTTGGGCCAGTGGAAGAGGAAAGATCTTGTGTGCATGGACTTTTGACCTGCGGGTTGGGAGAGCTGCGTGCATCATTTTTGGTATCAGAGCCCAGAAAGGTTTCTTTTCTTTTTGTAGTAGGGAAAAGGAGAATTCACCATGCCGCCGAGAAGAAGGGACAGACAAACACCCGATCCACCAGAGGAGAGGGAAATGCCGAGAAGAAGGGGTAGGCAGATGCCTGATCCAGCCATGGAGAGAGAGATGTGTGACCTACGCACCAGACTTGAAGACATGGAGACAACACAGAGGCGTACAGTCGGTGCTGGAGATCTTAGTGATTCTGAAAGTGAAATTGAGGTTGAACATGAAGGGGAGGAAGTTGCAGCCGAAGATGCAGCAAACGAACATTTTATTAGGGCTATTGCAAGAATGGGTGCAAGAGTGAAAATGGACATTCCAGTTTATGAGGGAAACTTGGATGCAGAGGAGCTTCTAGACTGGATTAGAGCTCTGGACACATATTTTGACTATGAAGATGTCAAAGAGGACAAGAAGGTCAAATATGTTGTCACAAGATTGAAGGGACATGCAACATTGTGGTGGGATGAGCTACAAGCTGACATACGCTGCAAAGGCAAGCAGAAGATCAAGAGATGGGACAACATGATTGCAAATATGACGGCAAAATTCATCCCCAGAGATTACCAGATCACTATGTTTCGAAGGATGCAAAACTTGAGACAGAAGCTGATGAAAGTGAAAGAATACACTGAAGAATTCTACAGGCTGAACATCAGGGCAGGTCATCGAGAAAGCGATGATGAAAAAGTTGCTAGGTACATGAATGGCCTGAGATATGACATTCAGGATGAGATGATCATGATGACCATCCGAATAGTGGAAGATGCTTATCAGATGGCTTTAAAGGCGGAAGAGAAGTTGAGCTGAAAGCAGGGTCAAAGAGGCTGAGGCAGAAGTCAGCCCAAAGGCAAATCAGTTGCCCAGGATAAAAATCAGAAACCCAAGGAGGACTGGAAGAAACCTCAGACTCGAACTGAGAGAGGTGGAAGCTCACAGTGAGGGAAATATGCTGAACAGAGAGGGCATCATACCGAACAGAGAGGAGAGTATGTTGATAATAATATTTTTCCTCATACCAGAGGTAGAGGAAGAGGAAGAGGTGGAGTAATAACATGCTTCACATGTGGAAAGAATGGGCACAAGTCTTATGAGTTTCCAGACAAAAAAGAAGAAGGAGGTGAGACTCACATCGCCGAAGCGCAGAGGAGAAATATTGAGGCAGAAGATGCTGAAGGCAGAAGATCACTGATGATGCGAAAAGTTCTTTTGACACTAGAGAAGGAGGTGGAGAGTTCAGTCCAAAGAAACATACTTTTCCGGACTGCTTGCAAGACCAAAGACAGGGTATGCAAGGTCATTGTGGACAGTGGCAGCATAGTTAATCTCGTTTCTACAGAGATGGTAGAAAAGATGGAGCTGGAGATGATTGATCATCCAAGCCCATACAGAGTTTCGTGGCTACAAAAAGGACATCAGGCAACTGCCACTAAAAAGTGTTTAGTTGAATTTAAGATAGGAGGATATAATGATAAGATACTTTGTGATGTTATTACCATGGATGTTTGTCATCTATTACTGGGTAGACCATGGCAATATGACAGTAATGTGATTCATGATGGGAGAATGAACACATACACCCTAGAGAAGAATGGGATAACTCACATGTTGCTTCCAATCAAGAATAAGGAGGTGAAGCCTGAAGTAAGTAACACTGTACTTCTCATGACTGGGAAGGAACTTCTTACAGAGGTCAAGAAGAAAGAGGAACTACAATTCATTGTGGTCAGGAAACCGAAGATTGTTCTGACCAACACAAGGGTAGATGATTTACCAGAGGAGGTTCAGGAACTACTGGAAGACTTTGCTGACATAGTAGTGGATGAACTACCTCGTTCGTTACCACCAATCATAAGTGTGAGTCATCACATTGATCTCATACCAGGAGCTAGTTTGACAAACAAAGCTGGGTACAGATTGACGCCGCAGGATAATGAAGAGGTCAAAAGACAAGTCCAAGATTTGTTGGACAAAGGTTTGGTCAGGGAAAGCTTGAGTCTGTGTGCTCTTCCGACAGTACTCAGTCCAAAAAAAGACAGAGGTTGGAGGATGTGTACTGACTCAAGGGCGATTAACAAGATAACCATTAGGTACAGATTTCCATTGCCAAGGATGGATGATCTGATGGATTGCTTGAGTGGAGCAAAGTATTTTTCGAAGATTGATTTGAAAAGTGGTTATCATCAAATCCGCATGAGAGAAGGTGACGAATGGAAGACAACATTCAAAAACAACAAAGGGTTGTATGAATGGCTTGTTATGCCATTTGGGTTAACAAACGCATCGAGTACTTTCATGAGGTTGATGAACGAAGTCTTGAGGGAGCTCATCCGAAAATTTGTTATCGTATATCTGGATGATATACTGATTTTCAGCAAAACAGAAGCTGAGCATCCGAAACATTTGGTTACAGTGATGGAGAGGTTACGGTAGGAGAAGCTGTTGATAAACATGAAGAAATCCTCATTCATGAAGACAGAGCTCATTTATTTGGGTTTTGTTATTTCTGCAGATAAATTGAGGATGGATCCAGATAAGGTGTAGGTAATCAAGAATTGGCCATCACCAAAGAATATCTTTGAGGTGAGAATTTTTCATGGGTTGGCTAGTTTCTACCAGAAGTTCATCAGGAATTTCAGTGGAATTAGTGCACCGATGATTGAAACAGTGAAGAAGAGACATAAATATTTTCACCGGACAGAAGAGGCTGAGAAAAGCTTCAATTTGTTGAAGAGGAAGATCACGGAACAACCAATCCTGGTGTTGCCTGATTTCCAAAAGACATTCCAAGTGAAATGCAATGCAAGTGGGTTTGCAATAGGGACAGTCTTGAGACAAGAAGACAGGCCGATAGCATACTTCAACAAGAAGCTGAATGAAGCCAAAGTGAAATACTCCACTTATGATAAGGAGTTTTATGCTATTATACAAGCATTAAAGAAATGGAGACATTACTTGATTCCCAAGGAGTTTGTCTTGTACAGTGACAATCATGCACTGCAATTTGTGACTCAAAAAGAAAAGTTGAATCAAAGACATGTAAAATGGGTTGAATATATGCAAAATTTCACTTTTGTGATTAAACACATTTCTGGTACTGCTAACAAAGTTGTTGATGCTTTGAGCAGGAAGTGTTTGCTACTGCAGGAGTTCAGGGTCAAAACGTTGGGTTTTGATGATCTCAGGGACATGTATCAAGCTGATCCAGATTTTAAAGAGGCGTATGAAGCAGTTGAGAATCCAATTCTCAGAGACAGAATCCAATGGGCAGAATACATGATCCAGGAAGGATTATTGTTTAAAGGTAATCAACTTTGTATTCCAAAATTCTCCATGAGGGAGAATTTGCTGAAGGAGAAACACAGTGGAGGATTGGCCGGGCACTTTGGTCATGACAAGACGTTCGCAAAGTTGAATGGGTCATATTTTTGGCCAGGAATGTGAGCAGACGCCAAAAGGTTCGTGGATAGATGCAAAATTTGCCAACATTCAAAGGGAAAGAGGCAGAATGCAGTTTTTATCAACCATTGCCCATACCTGAGAATCTGTGGGATGCAGTTAGCATGGATTTCATATTGGGGTTGCCAAGAACACAAAGAGGGTTTGACTCAATCTTTGTAGTGGTGGATAGATTTTCCAAGATGGCACACTTCATCCCATGTCAGAAAACTAGTGGCGTAACTCACATTGCGAATCTATTTTTCAAAGAAGTTATTTGACTTCATGGCTTACCAAGGAGCATAGTTTCGGATCGAGACACTAAGTTCATGGGACACTTCTGGAGAACCTTATGGAAAAAGATGGGAACAAATTTATCATTCAGTTCAGCTTATCATCCTCAGATGGATGGATAGACAGAAGTGGTGAATAGAAGCCTGGTGACAGAACACCACAGCTAGTGGGACAACATATTACCATGGGCAGAGTTTGCTTATAATGACTCAGTTAACAGAAGCACGGGGCATAGTCCATTTCAGATTGTCTATGGCATGCGGCTGAGAGGAATTTCTGAGCTAAGAGATTCAAAACATACTACGATTAGGAGCGCTAGTGTAGAAGATTTCACAGAAGCAATGAAGGAACTTCACAGCCAGGTGAAGGAGCGTTTACAGAACTCGAGCCAAGAGTATAAGCTCAGAGAAGATCATCATAGAAAACAACTTCAATTTGAGGTTGGTGATTTGATTCTTGCACATTTGAGAAAGGAAAGGTTCCCGAAGGGGACATATAATAAACTGAAGATGAAGAAAATCAGACCATGTAAGGTCTTGAAGAAATTTGGGGCAAATGCTTACGAGATTGAATTACCCGATGGGATCAGAATTTCTCCGATATTCAATATCTCATATTTGTACCCATATAAAACTGAGGAAGCAGGAATGGGAAATGAACAACCATAGGTCCAGTGGACAAAACATATGCCAGTGGCAGAAAAGCCACAGATGGAGCGCATACTGGACAAAAGGATCGGCAAGAAGACCAGGCGAAAGCAATACCTTGAATATTTGGTCAAGTGGAAGGGCCATCCAGTTGAAGATGCCAGCTGGGAGAATGAAGCAGAGATCCAGAGGCATGGAAACACCGTGTGCGAGCTCATGGACAGGAGCCCATGAAAATTTTCAAGCAAGGGAGTATGATGCAGGAGCATCTCAAGCGAGCTAGCGCGGGGATAAAAGACAGCTGGAAAAGCGCCCAGCGCAAATTTTGAAAATGCCTTGAAACATTAATGAAGTCATCAAGTGGAGGCACACTTGTAAGATGTAAATGGACCTTGAGCGATCCTCTCTCGTCCTTAGTAGGTAGAAGGCATTTATGATAGTAAATGCAAGTAGATAGAAATTAATGTGTAGATTAGACAGTTTATAAGAAAAGAGGGAAATGGGATATAGACACCCTCATTGTGTATTGTAAGACAGGAGAAGAGAGAAGAAGAAGGAGATTATGCCAATTGAGAGCATAGAGCATAGAAGAGAAGAAGAAGAGAGTTGTGTAACTGAATTCCATGTACAAAAGTTCTGGATAAATACAAGAAGGCTTTGATTCAGACTCATGGTGTTCAAATATTCTCTGTGTATGCATTTTTGGAGGTTATGCTCATGAATGTCTTACTCTTTCTATCATGCAACTGCTTTTATGCTATGTATGAATGATTTCTTGTTGAATGTTTGAAATATGAGAGGAAAGGGAAAAGGAATAAGTTTCAATTGTTTCTCTATCTGAGCAAAAGTTCCTGCAAGGAGTGCAGTCGAATTGTCCGCAAGGAGTGCATCGACAAAGGGTTCAGAGGTTTGTCTCTGAAATCTCAGATAAGATAGCTTTTGTTCTCATTCCCTCAGAAGTGTAGTTAGGCACAGGAGCCATGCAAGGTGTGCGCAGGCCGAGTAGAGGTTCAGTTTTTGTAACCTGAATGAAGTATTGAGAGACTGCTGCTGCAGGGAGTGCGCAGATTCAAAGGATTTAAATTCCTTGGAGTAATTAAGAATTTGCTGCAAGGAGTGCGTGCATGCGTCTTCTTCAAGACTCAGAGTTGGAGAAAGCTTAGAAGGGATAGAGTCTCCACAGTCGTCGAAGGAAGCACAGGAAGTTTGTGCATTAGAACAATGAGAAGGCGTTGCAAGTTTGTGTCACATGCAATTGAGTACCGTGGGAAAACCACTTGGTAAAAAGTTGCAGAAGTCCTTGTGAAGGGAAGAGACAGACGGCCAGAATTCTCTGTGGAGAATTCGCGAAGTCCCATGAGCCGTCAGATCTCATGGAGGAGCAGGGGAGTTACAGCGAGTGATTTTCGAGGGGTTCAAGCTCAGGAGAAGTAGAGTCGTAGATTCAATCCAAAAGGAGCCGTTAGATTTAACCGTGGATTTCTATTCGGGGTTTCATGAGTGGAAGTGCCAAAATCTTTGCATCAGGACTCGCGAAATCACGAAGTGCGAAGTCCCGAGGGTGAAAGGATTTGTGTGGGCCACAGAATCAACAGGGTGGACAGGTGGCGTACTATCGGCACATAAGTCAAATTTCGTTGACCATTTCGGGGTTTCGTGGGGTGAAGTCCCGAAATCTTTGCATCAGGATTCACGAAATTGCGAAGTCTGAAATCCCGATGGAATGAAGGGTTGTTGAAAGGTCAACCTTGCTAGCGCATCAGAGTTTCGGTAACTCGGGTTTCGGGAGTCGAGGGGATGAGTTGCTTGACATCTCAACCCCCGAAATCCCGATAAGGAGAAATTCGAAATAGAGAGAGAAAAGGTCAAGTGTTGACTGTTTTCGGGTTTCGGAGATTGATAGACAAGACGCTTGACCACCAGATTCGCGAAAGTACGAAGTCCGGTCTCCCAAGGCACGAAGGGAGATTCCACGAGGTTTTTCCGTGGGTGCAGATTTCCCGAAAGGGAAATAGGAGAGCCATTGCCGGGAGCTCTTCGGGCCAGTGGAAGAGGAAAGATCCTGTGTGCATGGACTTCTGACCTACGGGTTGGGAGAGCTGCGTGCATCACAAATCATTTCCCATTGTAACCTACTTGGTACTTTGACAATTATGTGCAACTTGACTTGATAGTTATTTGCAACCTAAGATAAGATATAGTTCTTATAATTGTACTAGGTACTTACATGCAACTTGACTTAAAATGTCAATCTCATAATGTAATTGGACATTGTAACTTACTTGGTACTTAATAGTTATGTACAATATGACTTGATAATTATTTACAACTTAAGATAAAATATAATTAGTTATATACAACTTGACCTAAAATATAATTCTCATAGTTATACTTTATAATCATGTGCAACTTGACATAAATGTAATTCTTATAATTTTCCTCACAATGAAGTCATTGAGCACCATAATTATATTTGATAATCATGTGCAACTTGACATAAATGTAATTCTTATAATTTTCCTCACAATGAAGTCATTGAACATTGTTATAATCTTCCTCACAATGAAGTCATTGAACACCAAATACAAGGGATAACATGTGTAACAAGGGAAATAGCTGTGATGCAGCTAGTCCCTGCCTCATTGAAAAATTTGAATTACTGATTTCCAGAGGTAGCCTGTATTCCAGGTCTAGCTTACTTGCTGACTGTGACGAGTACAATACTCGTTATCTCCAGTGCATCTCTTTAATGAATAACGTTCCATCTCTTCAATGAATATGGTTTTCTTTATCGTTTTATTATATTCTATTGATTTTTCACCTAGAAACTGTTACAGTTTTGAAAAAAGAATCTTGAACGAGAAAAGGAGGCGGGATTGCGAACGAAGAAGTAAAATTCAATTAAAAGTAAAAATATTATAATCTAGAAGGAGTAAAATTCAATTAAAAATAAAAACAATAACAGAGTTAATCATGTATCGTATATTTTCCATCAATAGCCAAAAATAACATATGACAACTCTTTAACAAAACCATAGATTCGGGGTCGATCTTTGCTTTAGTGAAATCGACTCATAGTTGTAAATTTTAGTGAAAGGAATTCTACCCACAGTTAATTTTTTATTAAATTTGTGTGAAAGAAACAGTGAATGTAGAAGGCTAAGTCTTTCAGATTGCATTTATAACTTGAATAGTAGAATAATATCATAGAATAATAATAATATGGTACCTACTATCCATGATTATTTAAATGAATAATTATCGCATTCATAGAAATTTGCCATAAAGACACAAATAAACATGCATTTAAATAAACGTGGAAACTTCTACCACATTTCACGTGCCTTGCCTCGCTGCATGACAATTTTACAAGGTTACTTATATCACAAGCCTGTAGTATAAGATAGTTACATCTATTTTAAATCCATATGCCACTTGTCTTGTCTGGCAATGTCAGTCTTCTAAAAATTGATTTTATACAGTGGTCTGCGCTTTGATCCAACTGTGAGAGTTTAGGGTTCCATGGGTTGAGTTAGCGGAGGGAAGGTTTTGTGGTTGAATGACCTTGAACCATAATACCTGGCTTGAGGAGACGCTAGCTGCTGGCCATGAGTGCTTCTTCCTTCATTACCATCAACATTCCTCCTAGTTTTGAATTTTCTTATTCTCTCTGGTACAATTATCTCAGTTCCATTGTTTTTAAGTCCAAAAATGTCTATTTAAGCGCAGCTTAGATCTAGGTAAACCTTATAGGCCACCTCCTTGCACTGATATCTCTCCAACTACCGTAATCGATCTGATTATCATAGGAACTACAAGTGTATTCTTTCCCATTTAAATCATCGGTCACCAATTTTAATTTTTCATTTGCGTGCCCACTGAAGTCGATTATTTTAGGGAGCGCCATACATAATGAATGAATCCAATTGCTTTCAGTTTCGAAGGAAAAATCATTCATCACATCTGGGCAGGCATCACAATGATGCCTCATACATGTTTTGGAATGAAATTTAAAGATTGTGTCATTGAGAAATGGGAGTTCATTGTAGAGTGAAATCGCAGCATGATGATGATGAGCACTTGTAACCGATTTTCACTCCAAATTATTTGCATACGTTGCATGTGTAATTTTGCAAGTCTGCCAATAGGTAGAGCTCATGCTCATGGTGGCTAGGGTTAGAGAATACTTCGACGTCACTTGGATTTGGGTTCAACTCCGCCATGAAGGGAGGTTAAGTGCAATTCAAAGACACAATTTGCCTTAAGTGACAGAATGCAAACCACATTGAGGCTGGATTGTCTTATTTATATTAGGATTTTTAAATCTCGAGATAGTCTTTATTTTATTTTAGTTTTTTTCTTAACAACGTCTCCATGCAAGAAGTAGTGGGACTAATCTATCGGCATCGGGGCTCTGCCTTCATTTTGTTATCTCAACACCAATAGGCTGCTAGAAAATAAATGAAACTTTATTGACTTATTGCCTGCATTGAAAATGATTGTATCTCAACATAGATTAACACCTTGATAAATGAATGAATAAAAGGATTTTCATTGCATGTATGTATTAATGGAATGCTTGGTTTTTGCAGTCCAAGGAAATATTCTATGAGCTTTACAACATTATTAGCCCAGAGGAGTTAAGGAAGGTCCATGAGAAGTATTGCGAGTTGGGTATGATTATGGAGAGCGAATTAGAAGAGTTATTGTTCTTTCTTGTTCAATAAAAAGGTGGTTGTAGAGGTATGCAAACTTTTAGATTCCATTTTTTGCTTATGGCAATCACTTATTCAAAGATAAGGGAAATATTATTATTGAGCTACTCCTAGTTGATTTTACACATGAACAACACAATTAATTGGTTTCTAATATACCAAGCCATAGAGTTTCCAATATAATCAAAGTGAAACTCACTTATATAATCATGTTGAAAGTGCATGCTAACCTTATGGCTCTCTTTTCTCGTTGACTTGCTTGTAAGTGATAACCTAGTAACCTGACCTTCAAGATAGCTCTGCTTTTCTTGTTTGCTAGTAAGACCAAGCCAAACCAATATTTTAAGCTCATATCCTCCTTTGAATCATTTTAGCTCATCTTCTGCTTTGCTAGATAGTAAGACCAAACCAATCTTTTAAGCTCATCTCCTCCTTTGAATCATTTTAACTCATCTTCTGTTTTTCTATATAGATGTACCAGCTTTTGTCATGGATATCCACCAACATGCTATTATTAATAGAAAAATTGAAATATTAATATTACCAACAAAACTATTTCAATTTCCATGATTTTAACTCTAGACTACTGTAAATCATAGATTACGTCCCTTTACATTCAATAGAAACTATCGCTTGCCCAGGGCAATGTAATACTCTCAATTCAATTCTTGCTTTCCATTGATTCTTGCATCATACTTTATAAATAACACCGTCGTTAGAATATATATATATATATATATATATATATATTAACTTGGATATTAAGCATTGTGCAGAGCATTTCCTTGATAGCCTAGAAAGGCCCTTTAGCCAGGCGAACACCTCGAAATCGTCAATAATTGGTAACGTTACTATGTTTTCCTTCATAGTGTATTTAAATTTATAACATCGATTTATATCTAAGGTGAGACAGAGATATACTTACAACCATTCTAGTATTAGCGATTTTCACCCTGACGTATCTTCTGGGAAACAAATTAAGGTTGACAGTGTATTAGCAATCCTGACTGTGGCATTGAATATCACATCGGCGGGAGGACTTGCAGAAGTTGCAAGTATTCCGAAGTTGTTCGGCTCTCTCTAGCATCTCCTCTTCTTCCATTCTGCGCCCTTGGCTGCGGCGTCTGGGGTGGCTGCGTCTGGGGCGACCTTGATTAAGTGATGCACCCTCCTCAGATTCGAAATTCATGAAGACTTCCTCCATTGACGACCTTCCTGCATGATTGGAAGGTGTTGATGAAGTTCTCTCATGCAAGAAGGTGGTGACTCGCATGCATGGAGGGTGGCGAATGTGTAATATTTGAAATTTTGTTTTTAAAATTAATTTTTATATTCTCACAAATATCTAAAAGCAATACATCACCACCAGAAGTATTAAATCCCGTCACTAGTGTATATAGACCAATAGGAAAATCATAATATAAATTTGTACTAATTAAAAAAATATTTTTTTTATTTAAAAAATTAAATAATATAAATTTGTAATAATTAAAAAAATATTTTTTTTGATTTAAAAAATTAAATAATAAAAATTGTTTAAAAACTTTAGCTATTACCAAAATGCACCTAATAATAGGCTGCCATTTACCAAACGTCAACGATGGTTGACCGCCAAGCGAATACTATCATTCAAAATATGTTTTCATAAATATATATTAAATTATTATTATTAATAATTGAATTTGCAATCTATCCATGTTGGGTATTCATATTAACATGTATTAAAAAAATTCTAAAATATATAAAATAGCAAATAATTTTCAAATTTTGTTTTGAAAATAAATGGATTTTAGTTTTGAGTAAATTTTATTATTTATTATAATCTCGGCCAGATTATTAATTTTTTTTTTTTTTTTAAGGATGATTAAAAATCTGATATTGCAATATTCGTGATATTTTTGAAGGATGGTTGGAAGTTGAATTTGCAATATTGAGAATGGGTTTATAAATCCATGCATAATATAAGGGGAATATTATTATAATTTTGGCAAGATTTTTGAATGATCAGTATTGTTGTTTCACAGAGAATGGGTTTATAAATCCCTTTACAATATTAATTATTAATAAAATCTCGATTTTCCATTATCAAACAACCTCTTGAATAGAAAAAATTGACTCCCATGGCATTACATAGTCGTGTTTATCGTCTCTCGAAGCATTTCACTTTCATACGCGACTCTGCTATATCGACAGTTCTGCATGCTCAGCAACAATGACTGTGATGTGAATCAGTAGAGCGATTCATGCTGGCCTGAATCCAAAGATATTTATTGATTAGTCCATCTTTTGTCGGCGTCCAATCAGGAGATAGATAAATGTACGAAAGAAGAAATCAGATTATATTTCTGCATGCTCATGTGAATCAGAAGAGCTATTCATGCTGGCCTGAATCTAAAGATATTTAGTTATTAGTCCATTTTTATCGGCGTCCAATCAGGAGACAGAATTTTTTTTAAAAACAAAACAGATTATATTTCTGCAGGCTCAGTAACACTGACTGTGATGTGAATCAGAAGAGCAATTCATCCTGGCCTGGATCTAAGTATTTAGTGATTAGTTCATCCAATCAGGAGACACAGAAATGTTAAAAAAAACAAATCAGATTATATCCTTGACGATGACAATGAGAAAAATTTGTCGCGGTGGCGTTTCAGACCAAATAATTGCATGACCCTATATTCGTTTCTCGATTGGACGAGAGAGGACAAGAAAAGTGAGAAAAATTAAGTGGATCCGGGACTCACAAAACTCCAAGCTGATAGATTCTAAAAATATGATCATTGGTTGAACTCGATTTTCCACAGAGTTGGGCTGATTCGTGCAGCGGCCAATAGTCAGAAGCCCTATCATAAACCAAAGAAATAGACAAATTAAGAGTAGTTGTCGAGGGAGTACTGCAAATTGAGACGGTGGAATCCATAAGACCTACACGTCATTTGTCGTCCTTTATGAGGTAGGATGGATAATAATGAACTTCGAAAACAACGAAGTGGACTGAACTCGGGGCAGCACGAAGATTGGCCTAAGATTATATCATATCGAGTAGGTATTTGAAAAGAGCTACGCAGAAGCCGAGCTGTTTCCTATTTTAGGTTTTTACATTTTGTTTTACTCGACCATCACCATCGTGCGTGTCACTCACGCGGATTTTGTCTGAAAGAACAGGATACGCGTGAGTCGGTTCGCTGTATCAGGAAAAGTGAACATCGCGTCGACACTCATAAACCCTATCCTGTTTTGTTTTTTTATTCTCGTACCTTGTCTCCGTATCGTCTTCTGGACGATGTGAGACGCCATCTTAATCCTTGCTACGAGGACGGGCAGCGGCCTGTTAGTGTTGCGGCAGAATGTCTGTGGCAGGGTCAAGCCAATCCAGAGACAACTAGGGTTCGTCTAGAGGTTTGAACCGAACACCTATCAACATGGAAACCCTATAAACTTCAAACATCTTATAAAATTCAAAACGATGATAAGCCCTAAACAAGATAATACTGTGAACCCTCTACGATAAAAAAAAATACAATAGAGAGGCCCCAAAGGAGACGAGAAAGGTTCCCTCCTCTGAGAAGAGGAGCACAGAGGCGCTTTGCATATCAAAGAATGTTTTGCCAAGGGAAGGGAAGGGAAGGAAAGGGCAGGGCAATGGGGCCCCAAAGGGGCCGGGCAAGGGGATGGTGGCATGATTACCTGGCAAAGCCAGGGGGATGGGGGGGCCTGCAAGGGTCATGCAAGGCCCGTTCAAGGGGTATGGGTCAGAAAGGGTCTCCTCCCTCCATCCATCCACTGAGGCCATCCATTCAGTGAGGGTCTCCTCCCTACGATAAGATGATAACATTTACTTTAATATTGTGCCACCCTCCACCCTATCAATATGGAAAACCTATAAACTTTAAACATTTTAATAAAATTCAAAACTATGATAAACCATAAACAAAATAATACTGTGAACTTCGCAGTTTAAACGTTATAAGTTTTGGCTCCTTTTCCAACCTATTTTTGAGATATTTATACAAAATTTAATGAAAAATTGTTAGTTCCTTAAATTTGAATAATTATTTTTATATAATCTGAATGTTTCAATATTTTTTCAACATAAACTAATAATCCCTAATAATATTAAATCATAAACTTGCATATAAAATTAGTTATCCCTAATTAGGGATCCCTAATATTAAAGATTCATTGCTGTTGTTCACTTTTGTTAAACGATTCAATTTTCAAAGTCTGTCGAAAATCCTCCCACGATTAGCATGGAGAGAAATTAATTCCCACTAGAAAGTTAAACCTCAGGTGATAAGGGTGAATAGGGCAGCTTAATCCCGAGGCCATGAGATCAAGTAAACTATATGTATGTGTCGGTCCTCGGAATGGGTACGTTATGAGGAAGGGAGGAAGAAAGCATCGGTTTAGGGTTTATATAAAAGGTTTTGATAGAAGCATTTAGAAACTCTTTTTTGCTCATCACTTAAAGTCATTTAAAGAAATAAAATAGAGAAGTAACAATGTGTAAGCATCCGTTTAGGGTTTATATAAAAGGTTTTGATAAAAGNTTAGGGTTTATATAAAAGGTTTTGATAGAAGCATTTAGAAACTCTTTTTTGCTCATCACTTAAAGTCATTTAAAGAAATAAAATAGAGAAGTAACAATGTGTAAGCATCCGTTTAGGGTTTATATAAAAGGTTTTGATAAAAGAATTTAGAAACTCTTTTTCTAATCACTTAAATTCATTTAAAGAAATACAATAGAGAAGTAATAATGTGTCTTTATCAATAGTGAGGTAAAACGGGTTTTTATTTTGATATCAATAGATATCAATAGTGAGGTAAAAAGTGTTTTCATTTTGGGAGAAGCAATTGAAATTCTGAAATTCTTCTTGCTCATCATTTAATTGGTAAGGTTATTTAAAGAAATACAATAGAAAAGTAATAATTTCTAGGTATTATTAGGGTAAAAAGGGTTTTCTTCCATGGAGATGAACTCACATAAGGTATTTTTATGGAAGAAACCTGCTTTGCACTCTATCATGATGTGGATGCGGAAATCTTACTTCAAGGCAACAAAAGGAAGGTGGGCATCTCTCTTCTACATATAGTGTTCTACTTTTGGTTTGAAAACTTTGGAGATATAAACATCATCCTCAATGGAAGCCTATGTTTTTATGGCTCTCCAAAGCTTGTTCTAATTCCTTGGTATGATAGTTTTAATTTTAGATCTACATGGAGAATCAACCTTCACTCGTGGTTTAGGTTATCATGACTTCCATTTGAGTATTGAATGCTAGCAACCCTCCATCTTATAGGAAATTATTTGGTTTCTTTCAAGTTGTGTGCAAAGGAAGCATTGGAGGTGAAATGTACAGGTGTGCCCAAGATGTTGGCTCAGATTGATATCAATGATGATCTTCTAGGTCAGATTGGGTTACATTGTTGAGGAGCAGAATAAATCCAGAGCTTGATTATGAGAACATAACTATTGGATGTTGGTTGTGTGATCAAATGTGCCATATCCTTGAATTTGTGCATTAAAAGGTAGGGAATACGAGAGTAAAGGTGGCTCGAGTTTTGTTTAGAGAAATCTTGGTCTGTGATTTCTTCAACCATAGGTTTAGATGTAATCGAGGAGGGTAGGGACTCACGTACTAAGAGTGTGGTGGAGGGGGAAGCATCTGTTTCTCTAAATTTTGAGCCAATAGTTATTTCATTGCATGGGAATACTTAGGGTTCTACCAATAATTCCATTCATGAGTTCATTCCTTTAGAGATCAAAGATCCCAAAGTATTTGTCATGTTTCTGTGGCTTTTGCTATAATTTCTACAAGTGAGAGGTACAAGTCCAAAGTGGATTGATTTTCTCTAGTCCTTCAAGGTATTGATATTCTATATATGGACTTCCTAGAAGACATTTCTTGAGTTGTTTTGGAAATACATTCCTTTCCCTAGTTATAACCATGAAAAATGGAGGGGAAGGTAGAAGGACCATGACCCGTGGCTGAGGGATCTCTTTAAGGTTAGTGTGTGTAGAGGATCTAGTTCTACCCATATTCAAAGATCGTGTCCTTAAAAAATAGCTTGGGCTGAATAATGAGGAAGAGACTCTTTTAGGTAGATATTCCATTCCACTCTTCTTATATTAGAGGATGTTGGGTTATTTTTGTCACTTGGGTGAGAAAAAAGAGATCTCTTAACTATCTAGTTAGGATAGCAAGACAACACAACAATGTGTTAGTTGATTAGTGGCTTAACTAAGTAGAGAACAAGAAGTAAACAACAAAGGAATAAAACTAAACTAAGCATGTAACAACTAAAATTGATTCAAGAAAGAGACACAAGGAATAGCTATCAAATGAGACTGGTCTTTGAATTGATAACACCTTGGAGAAATATGAGAACTTATGAGTCCCCTCTTCCTCCTTGGGAAGGCTCTTGAGTCCCCAAATACAAAGCTTTTTGTCTTCTAACAATGGCTTAAAATGAAAATACAATGGTGAAGAATTGATGGTTGAACTTCTCAAGAGGAGAGAGGTGCAACCCTTGCTATGAATGCTCAAAGAGTTCTAAGAGAAATATGTCTTCTCAAAGATGAATTGAACAACATAACAATACTCAAATTGCTTCTTCTTCTTTTTGCATACAATGGCCCTTTATTTATAGGAGGATGGCAAGTTTTTTCCAAACTAGTTTCAAATGTGAATGGGAGGCCTTTGGAAGTACCTCCCATCCCTTTCAATGATCCCAAGGCGGAGTTTGTGGGAAATTTTGGGTATGGGGGAGATCCACTCCATCCCAGAAGTGGTTGAGGCCTGACCAAAATCACCAATGCATCGCTTCCACATCCACGTGGGTTTTCTGTCTGCCAGTCGTGCAGTCTCCTCACTGTGTATGTTGTATGCCATGTTATCCCACGCTGAGCTTAAAGTGTTGAACACACGTAGAATTTTGGAAACACTTTTGTATAGTTTTGTTCTTATCTTACCAAACTGAGTGTAATCCTTCCATAATTATTGATAGTATGTTGTTCTTGTGATGATTGTTTCTTCATCTATTGTTTGTGTTTGTGGTGAGCAATTTTTCAGTAATAACAAATTCCCCTTGATGTGTGAGGTTAGGAGCATAGTATAACCGAAACACATCATCATTTCGTTTTTTGATGACATCATTGTATAAAAGCATGAGAGAACTTTGTAGTGAGGAATGGTGAGAGAAATCCTTTGGAGGGAGAGGGGAAAGAAATATATGTATAGGGTATTCTCCATAACATAAAATTTTGTACAAATGAAGCAGGCATTCCCCATGCTCGTGTCATGAAACCATAAAGGGATAATAGTAACTGAAACTGTTGACAAAGTAGATATTTGCATGGCCCTTGGGGGCGTAAAAACAAAAAAGATGATGATTATGATGACTGAACTAGCTCTGAATCGAGGTATGAACCATTTCTAGGCATTGATGGCCTATCAAATTTAGAGGTCTTTAGCTGCCAATGAAAGATGCAATGTGTGACATCCCTGGCCTTACATGTCGAGTCATTCCACTTAAAAACTTCTCTCATAGCAATTTGTGACATCCTCGACCTTACATGTTGGGTCATTCCACTTAAAAAAATGCTCTGATACCAATTTGTGACATCCCCGGTGTTACATGTCGAGTCATTCCACTTAAAAACTACTTTGATATCAATTTGTGACATCCTCTGCCTTACATGTTGGGTCATTCCACTTAAAAATTTCTCTAATTCCAATTTGTAACACTCCCAACCTTCAACTGGGCAATGACACTTGAAGTAAATACAAAACAAACTTATCACTCTGCTTATGATAAAAAAACTATCCATACCGAGGGATAGACCTGTTCGACTATGGGATACAGAGTTCTTTGCAGAACATCACACATATAAATTAAAAAGATAATATGCATTCTATATATACACAATTAATGCGGAAATTACAACATTATTCTAAAAACAGTTTACACAAGCAATACTATAAATATCATGACATGTACTAAATACACAACATAAATTATCATAGAGATGGTACTTATATTTTTAAGAAATCCACCAACTACGTGCATACCTTCCATGAACCTCCCATCCTTAGACCACGCTGCTGCAAGCTATCACCAGTGAGTCACCCCTGAGATGGGACTAAACTCCACCCAGGGTAAAGGGAATCTTAGGCTAGAATAAGACTATGGAAAGTTGCACAATGCAACATGAAGTATTCCCTCCAAGAAGCCTACTTACGCCCACCACTCACAGGCTCTCATTCCCCACATGCATGTCCCACCACAAGAATATACACCTTTACTGCTCCACAGTCCATCAACTACTCCACTTCCCTTCCAGGGCTTCAGAAACAGTCCGAATAAAAAATTCTTATAGCTATGTAGCTGTTGTTGGACTCCCTTAAGGAGAAATCACTTCCCCAACAAAATCTCTCGCGTGGAGAGAGTTTCTCGCAGGCCTGAAAACCTGCTTCTTCTATCCACAGTCTTGAAAACTAGCCTCTTCAAAACCACATGCCTGACAACCTGCTTCTTATGTCCATCTCCTAAGCCAAGCGATTAATAACAACAACAAAATCGGGTATGGGCTCTGGTAATGATAACAAGCCACACCAATCCAGAGGAAAACATGGGAATCTACAAAAAAATGGCTAGGGGTGCGATATGGCTCAGTTACAGTGCAATCATGTTGTGCCTCACAAGAAAAATAGGTTATCTTCATAAGTTTTTCGGTTTCAGAGGTTGCAGAGGTCAACGAAGGAGGAAAATAAAAAAATGGTTGCGTGAATTCTCCCCCTCCCTCCATAAATATGCATGCACCCAGGTTGACACTTGGATCTCTTGGAAGCTTGTTCCTCTCCACTTGTAGCTCGTTCCTCTCCCTAAATGAGCTTAGAATAATAGGGATTTATTCCCCAAACATCAGGTTTTTAAGAAAATACATTATAATATTTCCTTGGGTTAAGCCCTCAAGATTAGCCCTTTTTTTCCTATCTCTTATCCCCCTTCCCTTTCCCTTCCCAGTGGAGGTTAGTCCCCCATAAATATTTCTTCGTGGTCGGTCTACACGCAACGATGTAATTATATTAATGATGTGAGTATTTACATATACAAAAATCAGGCTCCCTGGCCTTCAACGTTTAGTCTCTCCGACCTAATAAACACATAATCCTCCCAACTTATAAACACTTGGCTCGCCAACCTATAAAGATCATTACAATTCAGCAGGGGCCCGGCCTTGGGGTATTACAATCCCCTCCCCTTATTTATGCACTGTCCTCGGTGCATCTTACTTACATGTATTTTTCCCACATAGCATCTTCATGCTCCCATGTTGTGTCCTCAAGACCGTATTAGGTCCATTGGACTTTCACAATCCCTATGGATCGATTTAGGAGCTGTTTGATTTTCCAGTCCATAATGTGTATCAGATGCACTTGAAAAACGCTTCCTTGCTCCACCTGAATCACATTCCAATCAATAACATGGTTAGCATCAGATATATATTTCTTGAGCAATGATACATGGAATACATTATGAATAATCATAGATGCAAATAATTTAAGCATGTAAGCTACTGGTCCAATCCTCTCTAGGATTTCAAACGACCCACAATATCTGGTTGCCAACTTGGAACAGTTTCCCAAATTTAGGGAACTTCTATTGGCCTTCACCTTCAAGAAAACATGATCACACACTTTAAATTCCTTGTGAATTCTGCCCTTGACAGCATAGTTTTTTGCCTGTCTTAGGAAGCCATTAGTTTTTTTTTTATCTTCATCATTTTCTCTTCCATTTCCCTGAGAAACTCTGGCCCAATCAATGCTTTATCGGCTGGGTTGTCCCAACTTATTGGTGTATTGCACTTTCTGCCATAAAGTGCCTCAAATGGGCTCATCTTCAGTGATGCTTGATCCCCATTGTTGTAGGAAAATTATACCAAGTATAGATAATCTTTCCATTTATATGGTTTGTTCATAACGTACATCCTTATCATATCCTCTATCACTTGGTTCACTCTTTTTGTTTTCCCATCAGACTCGGGATGATAAGTTGTGTTGAAGTTCATATTTGTTCTGAACCCTTTGAATAATCCCCTCCAGAACTTTCAAGTAAACTTTGGGTCTCTGTAAAAAATAATTGTCTTGGGTATGCCATGCAAGTTTTCTACTTCCCTCATATAAATATCAACAACATTCGTTTCCTTGTGAGTAACCTTCATAATAGTGAAATGGATATCTTTAGTAAGGTTGTCCACCACCACCATGATAACATCATGATGCTTGCTTGTTCTGGGAAATTTGGTGATGAAATCCATTGTCACCACTTCCCACTTCCACTCAGGAATGGGAAATGGTTGCAACAACCTAGTTGGGCGTTTATGCTCAACCTTGACCTTTTGACACTCCAAACATTTAGCAATGTACTCAACAATATCCTTCTTCATTCCTAGACAATAATATTGGCTCTTGACTGCTGCAACTATTTTTTGATATCCCAGGTGTCCAACATAAGGTACATTATGCATGCCATTCAAAATTGTACTCCTCAATTTATGAGATTCGGGCACATAAATTATGTTCATGTACAAGAGAATTCCATCATCTCCCAATTTCTAATCTTCAACCTTTTGCTGCATTTTTCCTTGTTGTAATTTTGTTACCAACTCCATGTACTACAAATCTACTTTTGCAGCCTCTTGAATTCTTCCTTTAAGATCATCTTGACACATGCTAATGGTTGTAGCATGCAGTTCTTGCACTCTCCTACTGGGTGCATCAAGCACTTTGTTCTCTTTTCCTTTGATGTGCTTAGTATCAAAGTCATACTCACAAAGGAATTCCAGCCATCTTCTCTGCCTAGCATTTAAGGTTGGCTGATCAAACAAATATTTCAGACCATTATGGTATATCCTCAACTCAAACCTCTTCCACATGAGGTAGTGCCTCCACTTCTTCAAGGCATGCACTATGGCTGCCAACTCCAAATCATGAGTGGCATAGAGTCTTTCATGCTCTTTCAATTTTCTGGATTCAAAACATACCACATATATGTTCTGACTGAGGAATCCACCAAGGTCCTTCTTTGCATGCATTTGTGAAAACCACAAAATCTTCATTCAGATCGACTATCCTCAAAATTGGAGCATAGGTTAACAACTGCTTCAATTGTTGGAATCTCTTTTCACATTCTATTATCCATTGAAACTTCACCCCCTTCCTTTGCAAGGAAGTGATTGGGTGAGAAATCCTCGAAAACCCTACAATGAATCTTGTGTAGTAACCAGCTAGACCCATGAAGGATCCAACTTTTGTCACATTCTTAGGTGTTGTCCACCCTTTAATGGCCTCAACATTTTCAAGGTCCATTGCTATCGCTTCTTCAAATATGATATGCCCCAAATAGTGAATTCAATTTTGATAAAATGACCACTTGTTCAATTTGACATACAATTGGTGTTCTCTTAACACTTGTAACACCATCCTTAAGTGTTGCTCCTGCTCTTCCTCTGACTTGGAATATACAAGGATTTCATAAAAAAAGACAATGAAAAAATTGTCTTAATATCCTGGAAGACACCATTCATTAAGCACATGAAAACAACTGGTGTGTTTGATAACCCAAATGGCACCATTGTGAACTCATAATGATTGTACCTTTTCCTGAAGGCAATCTTGCTGATGTCTTCATCTCTGATCTATACTTGATGGTATCTTGACTTGAGATCAATCTTGGAAAGTATCCTTGTATCCTTTAGCTGATCAAAGAGATCATCGATCCTTGGAAAATGATACTGATTCTTTATAGTCATTTTGTTCAATTTTCTGAATTCGATGCACAATATCTATGTCCCTTCTTTCTTCTTCACGAATAAAATTGGGGAACCCCAAGGTGACATGCTTGGGCATATATAACCCTTATTCAAAAGTTCCTCAAGCTACATTTGCAGCTCCTTCAGTTCTATTGTACTCATTCTGTAAGGAGTTTTTGATACTGGAACTGCTCTAGGAATTAAGTTTATAGATAAATCAATATCTCTCTTTGGGGGTAGTCCCGGTATCTTCTTAAACACATCCTTGAACTCTTTGAGGACTCCGTGATCCTCAATATTTGGAATCTTATCCTTAGGTGCTTCCTCCATATGAGCTGCAATTATTTGGAATCCCTTCATGTAACACTTCTTCAGTTGCATTGCTAAGATCTCTCAGAAAGTAACCACCATTAGAATTCCTTGGACTATTATTAGGTTCCCTTCCTCATTCAGGCAAGTAAATTCCTTGTTATGATAGTCTAAGACATCATGGTGTTGGTCCAAACAATCCATACCAATTATATAGTCATATGAACCCAAGGGAAATATGCTCAAATCTGCCTTGGTACTTAACCTATTCATGTCCACTCGACATTATTTAACCAACTCAACAAATTTCCTCTTGGCTCCTGTAGCCAGTTGTACCAACCAATATTTCCCATGCTTGCTTCTTGGAAATTACAATATTTTCACTACCTTAGGATCTATATAGCTATGACTATCTCCTGAGTCTATAGGCATGGTTATTGATCATACCTTCCAATTCAATCATGTGTGACTAAAACTCAACTTGCTTGTTGTCCAAGGATGCATAGATCCTTGGAACACTTCTTCCCATGTCCTCCACTATTTCTGCTTGTTATACACTGTGGAAAACTCTCACTTTGTCACTTTTGTGGGGACATTATATAAACTTATGGTCTCCTTTACAACCCCAACATTACATGGCTGTCTGCCTTGGCCTTTTCCCACCTACCTCAACCATTATATGCTCTCTAAAATATGGTTGTCCTCGAGGACTGTTTCTAAAAAATGGTGGCTTGTTTCCCTTCTGCCTTTGTTCCCTCTTAAACTTCTTCTTGTCTTACCAAGCTCTTTGGAAAGTAGGCTTTCCTTTATGATGATTGTATAAGCACTTGGCTCTCCTTATGGTTTCCTCCAAAGTCTTCGGATCATCATATTGAATCTTGTCCCTGATAAAAGGTGGAAGCCCACTCAAACATCTATGAATATTTATTGTCTCGTCCTTTATGAAAGAGACATACTTCAACAATTCTAAAAATATCCTTTCATACTCATGAATGGTCATGCTTCCAAGTTTGAGTTCAAATAACTCTTTCATCTTTTGTCATAATACCTCTTAGTTAAGTATTTCTTCTCAAAATGCTTCTTGAATTCCTTCCAAGGCACATTCTTTTCTCTGATGTGTTTCACTTGCACAAGCTGATCCCACCACATGGATTCCTTTCCTTTCAACTGTTATATAGAAATTCTTCCCTCTGCATGAGAAGAATAATTATGCAGCTGGAAATATTTTTTCATGCCCAACAACCATGTCTCAACATCTTCATCTTTCTTGTGCTCTCCATCAAAGGTAAGATGTTTTATCTTGTTCATTTCTCCTTTCAATTCATCCACCCTAGACCTCCTATGCTTCTTGACAGGGGATGGAATTGAGTTGTTGTGTGCTCTCTTGTTGAAATTCCTTTGGGAGTGATGGTGATGTATACTACCACTCCTTGATCTTCCTTTTCCCTCAGGGGTCTGGTGGCTTCCTAGTTTGTTGGAGCCACTCTCCTTATCCAATTTATTTTCAATTCAGTCCAATATTTTCATTAACTTCATATTGAATTCTTCATGCTGCTCTTTGGGTTTCATAAGCCTTTCATTATCATCCTTGTGGCTCTCAACATCTGTCTGCAATTTTCTAACAGTCTCAACCAGATTTATGTCTTCCTCCTCCATGTCCATTGGAGTTGGTTCCTTCAATACCCAACTAGACATCCATCCCTCTGATTTCATCTTCTTGACTGTAGACTATCTGTGTATCATCCATTCCTCTATACTTTGTGATCACTCTGTTCTGTTATGTCAGTTTTTAACTCTGCAAAAATCTACATCCAACAAAAATTTGTCAGGCTAACTGTTCTTAATAATTTCATGAAAATACGAGCCATTCTGATTCATTAATATATCAAAATTATTTTCTATTGATTTTATGAGAAATTGATTGTTGAGATTCAATTTCCGGGCGAACAATTATCTTCTATTGTTCAATACCTTTCTAATTCTTGCTTCCATTCTTAATTCTGAGTTTTGAGTAGGAAGTTATGGATACTTGAACACTTTGTTTCTTCCGTGGTATAATCCATGTACTTGGATTCTTCCATCTCAGAGTTGAATTGTCTCTTAGATCCGTTTTGGATCCTCTCTTCATATTTATAGGCTTCCTTTTCCTTGTTGGGTCTAGGTTTGTACAAATTAAAAACCCCATGAGCTCCTTCTCTAAGCCCTTCTCTGCTTTCAAAAAAATATTTTCGGGCACTAGCCCTTTCTCTTTAGCCCCTGAATATATGTGACCATGGGATATGACCTGGTGCTATCATATAGGAACTTATTCAGAGCCTTAAGAGATTAGGGGCTCCAGAACTTCAGGCTTTAGAAGCTCTTTTTACTTCATGCCTTCCTTCTTCCGAATTTTGAACCAATAAATTCTTGCATAGTACATCCTCAGAGCTTCGGGGCTTCGTTTCTTTGGAGATGCTAGCTTCGGAGGTTCTTACAAATTCCACATTTATTTTCCCCCGAATGCTCGGATTGACGAACTCCCAAAGTCTTTTCATATTCCACTTATCAATTTTCCACATGGAAGAGTTACGGAGTGGACATGTGGCTCCATCCAATGGATGACATGTGTCACATATTAATTGGGCAGGAAGGGCCCTACAAAAACATGAAAACTGATGACATGTGGCACGTCTCCCATGTGTCCAAGTCACCCCAGGTGACATCAGCATATTGCGTCACCTCCATGACTTCAAAAATTCGGACTTCAAAGGTTTATACCTCATTACCTGGTGATCCTCCTGAACTCTGAATCAGTGAATTACTGGGTTGGTGATCCTTCATGGCTTCGAAGCTTTGTGCTTCATATAACTTCATAGCACAACTCGACAGTTCTCCTGAATTCCGAACTAGCGAACCGATCCATGTCATCCTTGATGACATCATTATGTCATGCCACTCTGACACTCTAGAGCTTCTGGCTTCAGAGGAATTCATAAAAATTTTCCCACATTTCCTCTGAACTTCGGACTGACAAACTTCCGGATTCTAGGCAACAACCACACACTAGAGGTGCTACATGGCAGAACACAAGAAGCGAGCATGTGGCCCAATCTGTTAAGGTCCTAACCCGCACATAGGTAGATTAATGTATTCGGATGTAATAAAGGTCAATATTAATAAGACCTTTCAATAAAATAGAATAAGGCGGATGTAAGAAGACCTAATAGAAGCTTCCGCTTCTAGAAGGATC
>SNQJ01S0026940.1:85297-106792 GCA_010110895.2 Picea sitchensis
TCGTATATCATTTCTGTGTATTGTGAAGATTATGCTGGATATTTCACTGTTATTCTGTTATTTCTAGCATTTCGTTTCTGTTCTGCATATTTTATATATCTGGTATCTTGCACAATCCGAGGGGTGACATGTGTCAAGTTTTAACTGGTGTTAAGGGCCCATCAAAGTATGAAACAAGGTGATACATGGAAAGCATCGGGTGTGTCCACATCACCTATGGTGACATCAACATACCACATCACTCCGGGATTCGACAGATTTTACTTCTGTAGATTGTGAAACCTTCAGACTACCGAACTGGTGAACCCATTACAGTACACCCTTAGAGATTCGAGGCTCCACTACTTTAGAGCTTCATCACTCCAGGCTTCAAAGGTTTTTGTTGCAATACTCCACCCATCCTCCGAACAACCGAATGTCGAAGTGGCGAATAACTTGAACAATAACTTCTTCGGAGCTTCGGATCTTCGGAGCTCCGAAGATTTAGGATTTGGAGGATTTTTCAACTCCATTCAACATTCCCTCCAAATGCCAAACTTATGAACTTCAGAACCCACCGAGGTCCACTTATCTCTATTGTTATCAATCCAGGTGGTGACACGTGGTCCCACTATCGGGCGACACATGTCTGATCGTGTTAGGTTCTAAGAGCCTGTGAAAAGTACGAAAACCAATGACACATGGCATGCTTATTGGAATTCCATGTCACCCCAGGTGATGCCATCATGCCAAGTCCCATCCGGTGCTTTGGGACTTCGACACTTCGGGCTTCGTGAGATTATGTTCCTGCACACATTATAACTCTCGAATATCGAACCTCTAAACACATCCACGTCACTCCAGCACTTTGGGACTTCGAAGGACTTCGTTGTTGATCACCATGTTCCTCCTGAACACCAAACTGTCAAATCCCAATCATTGCTTAATCCTCAGACACATGTCTCTAAAAATGGATGGTCTAGATTGGTTCTGGACTTCGAAACTTCAAGGCTCCAGGACTTCGGAGCTCTTGGATTCAAAAACATTCTCTGCTGTAGTTTTAAAACGGTCGGAGGGGTGAAGTCTGAAGGACTTCGATACTTAACCTACATGCAACTTCTCTGGATCCAATGGTTCTGAGGGGTATATCCCTTCCCAAACAAATCCAACGGCCCAAAATTATTTTTTGTGGTTTCAAACCCACGGTTACTGCAGTCTCTTTTCTCTGCGGACTTTATTGAAGTGCCATACCTCCTAATATTTCCATTACTGCCCAGGAGCTCTCTCAGCACCCCTATGGCACTTTGTACATCAATTCCTCTGAAATTTTTCTTCCATAACTACTTATACGGCCCAATTCAGGCTCAGTGTTGAAAATTGGGCTATGATATCAATTTGTAACATCCCTGACCTTATATGCCAGGTCATTCCACTTAAAAACTTCTCTAATACCAATTTGTGACATCCCCACCCTTACATTCCAAGTCATTCCACTTAAAAATTTCTCTGAAACCAATTTGTGACACCCCCAACCTTCAGTTGGGCAATGTCACTTGAAGTAAATACAAAATGAATTTCTCACTCTGCTTATGATAAACAAGCTATCCATACCGAGGCATATAATTTTTTGGCTATGACATACAAAGATCTTTCCAAAACATCATACATATAACTTAAACAGATAATACACATTCTATATATACACAATTAATGCAGAAATCACAACATTCTTCTAAAAATAGTTTACACAAAAAATACTGTAAATATCATGACATGTATAGAATACATAGCATAATTATCCTAGAGATGGTACTTATCTTTTTGACAAATCCACCAACTATATGCAGACCTTCCACGAACCTCCCAGCCTTAGACCACACTACTCCAATCTATCAACAGTGGGTCACCCCTGAGCTGGAAAGGGAATCCTAGGCTAGGATGAGACTATGGAAAGTTGCACAATGAAATAGGAAGGATTCCCTCCAAGGAGCCTACTTACGTCGACCTCTCACAACCTCTCATTCCTCACATGCGTGTCCCACCCCGAGAATATACACCTTCATTCTTCCACATTCCATCAACTACTCCACTTCCCTTCCATGGATTCAAAAATAGGTTGGATCAAGAATTATCAGAGTTTTGTAGCTTCCGTTGGACTCCCTCCAGGAGAAATCACTTCCCCAAAAAACTCTCTCGCCTGGAGAGAGTTTCTCATATGCTTGAAAACCTGCTTATTCTATCCATAGATCTAACATGCCTAAAAACCTGCTTCTTCTATCCACAGTCCTAACAACCCTCCTCTTCAAAACCATAGGCCTGACAAACTGCTTCTTCTATCCAACTCCTAAGCTAAGCAATTAATAATAGCAACAAAATCAGGTATAGTCTCTATTAATGACAACAAGCCACACCAGTCTAGATGAAAATGTGGGCATCTACAAAAAAAAGGCTAGGGGCGTGATATGCCTCAGGTGTGGTGAAATCATGTTGTGCCTCATAGGAAAAATGGGTTAACTTCATGGTTTTTCCGATTTCAGAGGTTGCAGAGGTGAACAAAGGAGAAAAATAAAAAAATGGTTGTGTGAATGCTCCCCCTCCATCCATAAGTCTGCATGCGCCAAGGTTGAAACTTGGATATCTTGGAATCTCATTCCTCTCCACTTGGAGTTTATTTGTCTCCCCAAAAGAACTTAGGATAATAGGGTTTTATTCCCCAAACCTTAGTTTTTTAAGAAAATACATTATAATATTTCCTTGGGTTAAGCCCTCAATATTAGCCCCTTTTTCCTAGCCTCTTAGCCCCCTTCCCTTTCCCTTCCCAGTGGATCTTAGTCCCCCATAATTGTTTCTTCTTGGTCGATCTACACGTAGTGATGTAATTATATTAATGATTTGATTATTTACATATACAAAAATTAGACTCCATGGACTTCAACATCTAGGCTCTCTGGTCTAATAAACACATAATCCTACTAGCTTATAAACACTTGGATCACCAGCCTACAAACATCATTACAATTCAGTAGGGGCTCAGCCTTGGGGTATTACATAACAATATCATGGTAAGGCCCACCGTAACATGAAACTTGTTGGATTCAAATGTTATCAGGGTCAATGACATAAAAAAGAAATGAGGACTCTTTTTATGTCATCTTAGACTACTCATTAATGGTGGGATGAGAGCCAAGATACTTCCACCTTCCTGGAACCTTGTGTTGATTTCGACAAGGAAGGGGGCGTGACTGCAAGAAGCTAAGAACTTCTTGACATCGAGTGATCAAAATGGTGTCAGGAACTGTAGTGGTGGAGGTGAATGGTCTGATAATCATGAAAAATGTCTATAATATATGGAATTAAATAAATTCCTTTGGTTGGGGGTGTTTATGGATGGAAGCAACCGCAAAACATGATCCGGTGTCAGGGGGATGACCAGATATGGGGTGAAATTGAGTTGAACGGGTGAGACTGCAAGGTGATGTAATATAGGTCAAAATAGAGTGTTTTGGGACATGGGTGGTTGTAATGGCTAGAATTTTTGCCAAGGTACAAATATCTTGCAAAGGTGGAGATGAAATTTAAATGCCCCAACCAAGGGCGACATGGGTTGTTGTGTGCCAAGGAAGGAAAAAGAACATTGTCGGTTGCGATGACCAAAACCTACTATACTTGCGGGAATTAAAGGATGCCTTATACAAGTGCCAAATGAATAAATAATGGGCTTGAAAGTACATGTTTATAGACAGGTGCCCTAGTGAAGTATGGCTTGGTTGATGAGGGCGCAAGTAAAGACTGGTGGAGGGTGGGGGCCACATTGGATAGTTTTTGTACTGGGTAGATGAATGGAAGGTACTCTTGCAGATGGGAAATGAGTGATGAATGGAATGGACGGAAAAGGATGATACAAAGATGCATCTAATGGAACTAGGAACATGATGTGGGAGTCCATAATGGGATAGTTTATCACGATGATGAGGAAGACGTATGTGGTGCTTACTCTAGGGTATATCACTACCATGACTCCCGATCTTAATGTATATAACAACATGAGTGTCAATAGGCCAAGGGATAATTATATGTGGGACAACTCATGGAGGTGAGAATGATACTGGTTTCGAGTACTAGAATGCAATGGAGGCAATGGTACCGCATAGATGGGTGTGGAGATCCCAAGGATAAATGTTAGGGGGTATGATTGGAGAATGAAACTATGAGAAGAGGGTGAAAGTTTATGCCAATTTGGAATATATACCTGGAGGGTCCAAATGGAACCCATAATTGATGGTGAGAAGTAGGCCATCGATGAGGATCTACACATTCAAACCAAATACCTAACGTGAAACATATCTGAAAATAAAACATATATAACAGTTGCTTGATAATGAAATGTGGACAAATGATGTGTACTTGTGCTTGGGGTGCCAAAAGGGGCTCATGGGGTTTTGAACTTAAATGAGTAACCGAGAGTACCATTGTGAAGATGAGGGATTCTGGATCCCAGATATGTGAATGGTGTGAGAAACATAGCTCGAATGCTCTGAAACAAAAGTGATGAAGTTTTGAAAAAGGGCGTATATATGGGCATGGGGTCCACATTGCCACCTCATTTGTAATTTTTGTTGTGAGTATTTGTGAGTGATGATATTGGACATTGGTGATCCTTGTGAGAGAAGACGAGCCCAGATTTAGGTAGTGAGAGAGCTAGGTAAGATGTCAAAACCTCCTGCATAGGTTAGATGTGACTTTNGGTTGGGGGTCGTACGATCTTTTTAGGGTGTAGGAAGAAATACCGCATGGGGGATGTGTGGATTCCCACACATGTGTGTGGATGTAATTAATATATCCATGCAGAGTGCGTGGTTGTATCGACCTCTTGTGCACACATGTGCATTGGGATTTGAATTCTAGTCGCATGATCTAGGGTGGGATTTGGGCGCAACTATTGGATTAACAACCACATTCATGTGTGTGGTTTTTGGAAGGAAAACCATGCACATATACATGTATTTTATATGAAATTTTTCACTCATGTGTTCAACTATCTGGGTTTCAGTCGTGCGGTTGACGTGTGATTGTTAAGCAAATAACCGCTTTGATGTGCAAGATTGTTAGCCAAATAGTCACATAGAAGGGCATGACTATTAAGAAAACAATCATGCAGAAGTGCACGACTGCTCAGGGATAAGTCTGTTAAGATATTTAGACACTCAAGAGTTAGTTAAGATCTACTTGGTATAATGTGTCGTTAGGTAAAAGTGTGTTTCTTTAGTATGCATTGGTATGCATTTGTAGTTAGGAAATTTGACGGTCACGATATGTTCCCGACATAGAGTGATCCGAAGGTTCATATTCTCACTGATCTTAACAACCATTGATATGTGCCTTAACACCTGATTGGTCCATGATCTCTATTTAAAGATCATGGAGGGTCATTTTTTGATGATTGATTGTGATAAACTCTCTTGTAAAATATCTTTGTAATCTTTTTCTTTTGCATTAATAAACTGCTACAAGTGGTCGCATTGGCTAGGGCCATGGATGTTTCCCCGTAGGGGTTTTACCACGTCAAAATATCGATGTGTTGATATTTGATTTGGTTGTGTGAGTGGTTACTGAAGGTGTTCGTCCTATGTTGGAATACATGTGTTGTTGAACATGGTATCAGAGCCTATTTGAAGACCTTCTCATGTTGTAGATCAAGATCGTGAAGATGATTTGCCTCATCTCCATTTTCTTCCATTTTCGTACATTTCTGGGCTGAGAGTACTATTAAATTGCATCCAGAGTGCTCATTTTAGTCAGGAACACTTTTTGTTTCACTCAAAAAGGTTTTTGTTTTCCCAAGATATGGCCATTTAAGCCAGATCCGGAGGTATAAAGCATGAATACACAATTTTTAAATTTTTGCAGAGTATTATTTTAGTTTTATTTCAGTTTTATATTATTTGTTTCTGGGTTGCTACTATTTTAGATCTGTGTATTCTCTTTGCCCCATTCCCTATGCAATTTCGACAAATCAAAAACATATAGGAAAAGGTGCATTTTTCGGGTAAGCTAATCTAGATCTAACCCTTGTTGTCATCAAGAAGCAAAAAAAAAATCTTATGTGAAAAGAGTTTTTTTTTAGCATGCTCTCCAAGGCCGTCTTCAACAACAACAACAACAAAAACAACAATCCTCTTGCGAAACAATACAATATGTTTTGCTGGCCCATTTGGTTAAAAGTTGCTTTATTAAGTAAGAGGTTTTGAGTTCAAGTCTCTCTTTTTGTTACTTTTTTTGAAAAAGTTCACACTCAATTGTAAAGTGTATTTCACGTCAAGTATAAAAGTGAATCACTATAAGTAGCTTTAATATTTTATTTTAGAGTTATTTATTTTGCATGCGGATTTTCTTTCATAAAGTAACTTCATTGTAAAAGTGATCCCCACTTCTTTTTATAAAAGTAGGTCACTTCATAAAGCAACTTACACCACCATGTGGTCCTTTGGTTACCGTTTCTTCCTTTTTTAAAAAGGGCATAGCGTTCACATCTGAAATCTGTTTTTAGTGCTGGTTTTTTAAAATTGCCTAATTTTTTGAGATATTTCCATCCAGATCATCAGTTTCAATTTTAAATCCATATTATCTACATATTTAATATGGCTTCTTCTAGTAATCTTTTTCTTACCAGCACCAACTACTTCCAATGGAAATCTCATATGGAGTATTTATTAAGAAGTAAAGGCCTGTACCAGATTACCTTAGGAAAGGAAAAAGAACCCACTTATGCTTATAAGAAAGTCAAATGGGATAATAGGAGTGACAAAGCACCTGGACTAATCAGAATGCCCATCTCTCCTAATTTAAGGTTCCACCTTAAAGAAATTGACGACCTCAATGAATCTTGGGAAAAGATTGAATCTGTGTTTGGTAAACTCAATATTATTCAAGCACAACAGTTAGAAAATAAAGTATTGACTTTAATTCCAAGTTATTTTTCTTGCATTGGAGACTATATATCTAATTTTAAAACACTCATAATTTTATGTGAAGAATGTGAGATAAATATGGAGGAAGAGTGTTGCATCTATCTTATTCTTTCTAAGCTAGGTAGTGCATATTTTGTGTTTTTATCTACCTTTTATTCCACGAGAGAGGATCTAGGGAAAGCTTATCAAAAACCCACTCTTGAGTCATTTTGTGTTGCTTTGATTAGAGAGGAAGATAAGCTCGTACAACTTGGAGTGATCAACATTGCAGGTACCTCCAACAAAGCCTTAGTTGTCCAACATAAAGATAAACCCAATAATCCCAAGAAGCAACATCCTTGCTACAACAACAAGCAACATAAGGGTCCCAAACCCACTAAGACAACTTAAGCTCCTAATGGTGACAACAGAGCCAAATATAAAAATAAGAAGATTGACAAACATTTCATCTTTTGCTATAAAGATGGTCATGATGAGTCCAAATGTTTCAAGACAATGTCATATTTAGAAACAACAATGAAGAAGCACAACATAATTATTGACTCTACTTCTTCTTTTTCTCATGGACATGCACTTTCTTCTTTTGGTTTCTCCTTCAATACAACTTCTGCATCTTCTTCTGATGAGTGGCTTATTGATTATGGAGCATATTATCACATGGTTAAGGATAAAGACATATTTTCTTCTCTAAATGAATGTAACACCAAGAAAATATTTGTTGGTGATGATAGATATATTAGTGTCGTGGGATCTAGAACAATTCAAGTAGATAATGGTCATTTCAATGATGTATTATGTGTTTCAAGTCTTTCTTGCAACCTTCTATTAGTATATCAAATCACTCATTCAGGTGAAGGGAAGACCGTAGAGTTTTCACCTCACCAAGTTGTAATCAAGGATCTAAAGGATCCTAAGAATGTTCTTGCAACTAGAATTTTTTATTATATTACCAGGTTGTACAAGTTTGACACTTTGGGTCATCATATTTTTCATCAGTTTTTGTTGCTCATAGCAATGAATTGAGAAAACTTTGGCATGAGCGGTTTGGTCATCTAAACTATCACTCATTGCAATAACTATGTAATCAATAGATGGTGACTCGACTACCTCTTGTTTCATGCAGAGATGGTGTTTGTGCCAGTTGTGTTCTCGGAAAACATCATCGGGACAATTTTGACAAACATGCCTCTTAGCACGCCTTGGGCCCTTTGCAACTTGTTCACAGTGATTTGTGTGGTCCACTTTCTACTCCTTCTTTTTAGGGGTGCAAGTATTTATTAACTTTCATTGATGGCTTTTCTAGACATACTTGGTTTTACTTCTTAAAACTTAAGAGAAATTTTTTTGACAAGTGTTTGGCCTACAAGGGCCTTGTATAAAAACAATATGTACGTCAAATTCAAAGGTTAATAACAGATAATGGAGGCGAATATGTGAACAATAGTTTTACAAGTTACTACACTACACATGGCATCCAAATGAAAAACATTGTTCCATACACACCACAACAAAATGTTGTTGTTGAGAGAAAGAACCCCACATTAAAAGAAATGGATAATTGTATGATCCAATCTAAGGGATTAAATATAAAGTATTGGGTGGAAGACATCAACTGTGCAAATTACATAGTAAACCACACTCTAACAAAGGCTCTTAAAAGTATAACACCGGAAGAAGCTTGGACTAAAATTAAACCAGATGTAAGTCACTTCCATGTATTTGGCAGTATAACATGGGCTAACATTCTTGATGAGAAAAGGAAAGCATTGCAGCCTAAAAGTGATAAGTGTGTATTTGTTGGTTATTTTGAAGATGTCAAAGGTTATAGAATCCTTCAACCACATTGTAATGAAATTATTATTAGAAGAGATGTTAAATTTGATGAAAATCTCATGGCCTACATGCCTAATTCGGTGATTGTGCCTTCTTCAACCTGCAATCCATCTTTGGCATTTGTTCCTTCTTTTGTTCCTATTCTGGTTTATTCTTCAGATGATGTCAATGAGGATTAAAATACACATCTTCATGCTCACCTTCCTCCACATGATTCCTTTTACCTGAACCAACACCAACTCCTCCGCTTCCTAGATGGGTCCATTCAACATGAGAAGTAGTTGGTGATCTTGTTAGTGATCCTTCAAATCAACGTCGGACATGTTCAAAGTTACATCGAGACTCTTCTCTTTTGGCTCAAGTTTCAGAGACTCATTATCCAGAGACATTTGCAGAAGCTTCAGGTCATCCAGATTGGGATACAACAATGAATGAAGATTATCATTCTTTAATGGAAAACGATACTTCGGATCTTGTACCTCTTCCAAAAGGAAGAAAACTTGTCAGGTGTAAA
Source organism: Picea sitchensis (assembly GCA_010110895.2). Classification (NCBI taxonomy): domain Eukaryota; kingdom Viridiplantae; phylum Streptophyta; class Pinopsida; order Pinales; family Pinaceae; genus Picea; species Picea sitchensis. The sequence continues at coordinate 94,592 of SNQJ01S0026940.1, forward strand.
TGGGTCTACAGAACTAAGTATGCATTAAATGGAAGTGTTGAAATAAAAAGGCTTGGTTAGTTGCCAAAGCTTTTTCCCAAGTTGAAGGAATTGACTATAATGAAACCTTTGCCTCTGTAGCCAAAATGAATTCCATCCACCTTGTTCTTTCCCTTGCCACCTCACATAAATGGGAGGTCCATCAGATAGATGTTAAATCCTCCTTCTTGCATGAACATTTGCAAGAAGAAATATACATGGAACATCCTCCTGGCTATGTCCAGAATGACTCTAGTCTTGTTTTTCTCCTTAAGAAATTTCTTTATGGTCTTAAGCAAGCTCCGCGAGATTGGTATGAAAAAATGGATAGCTTTCTTATTGATGCTAGATTCTCTAGATGCCATTATGATCCTAAAGTCTATACCAAGAAAGTAGGAAGCCATCTCATCATCTATTTCCTTTATGTTGATGACCTTATCCTTACTGGTAGTGACTAAAATTTTTTAAACCATATGAAATCCAACCTTAAGAAGAAATTTGAAATGACAGACTTAGGATTTTTGCACTATTTCCTTGCCCTCCAAGTTTTGCAAACCAATGTAGGTTTTTTTCTTTCCCAGTCTAAGTTTTCATGTGACCCTCTTCGTTGCTTTCACATGGATGATTGTAAACCAACCCCTTCTCCCTTCCAGTCTGGAGTCAAGCTTACTGCCACCTGTACTTCTCTTGAAGTTGATGCCACCATGTATCGTTAGTTAGTTAGTAGCCTATTATACTTGATTGATACCCGTCCTGATATTTCCTTTGTTGTTTTTCTTGTTGCCTGTTATATGAAAACACCCCATGAAAGACATTGGAAAAAAAATAAAAAGATACTTCGCTATGTCCATGGTACAATTCAGTTCGGGACACATTACAGTTCACGAGGGACTCCTTTATTGGTAGGTTTTAGTGATTCAGATTGGGTCGACAACCCTGATGATTGGAAGTCTACTGTAGGTTATGTTTTCAGCCCTTGTTCAGGACCTATCACTTGGGCCTATAAGAAACAACAGGCTATTTCACTTTCTTCAATAGAACTAGAGTACCGAGCAACGATAAATGAAAGTCAGGAAGCCTTGTGGCTTCGATAGATACTTTCATAATTTGGATTCCAACAGCAGAATCTGACTAGCCTTTGGTGCGAAAATCAGAGTGCCATCAAGATCGCCAAAGACCCAGTTCAACATCAGCAAAACAAACACATCGAGATACACATGCACTTCATTAGAAATATCATTCATGATCAATATATTGAAGTTCTCTTTTTCCCTACAGAATATCAAGTTGCAAACATTTTCACAAAGTCTCTTAAAGAAGTGAATTTTTCCAAACTTTGATCTATGTTAGGAGCTCATGAAGTTTTCATAAAGGGGGGATACGCTCTAATGCCTGCTTCCTTATCCTATTAGGTCAATATTGTAAATCCTTCAATCCTATACCAAGTTGTTATTAAGGGGGGATGTTAGGATATTTAGACACTTAGGATTTAGTTAAGATTTACTTGGTCTAATGTGTCGTTAGGTAAAAGTGTGTTTCTTAGTGTGTTTATTTAGTATGCATTAGTATGCATTTGTAGTTAGGAAATCTGATGGACACGATATGTTCTCGACATATAGTGATCCGACAGTTCATATTCTCCTCGATCTTAACAAACATTGATTTGTGTCTTAGCACCCGATTGATCCATGATCTCTATTTAAAGAGCATGGAGGTTCATTTTCCAATGATCAATTGTGAGAAAATCTCTTGTAAAATATCTCTGTAATATTTTATTTTGCATTAATAAATTGCTCCAAGTGGTCGCATTGGCTAGAGTCGTGGATGTTTCCCTGCAGGGGTTTTACCACATCAAAAAATCAGTGTGTTGATATTTGATCTGGTTGTGTGAGTGGTAATTGAAGGTGTTCTTCCTCTATCAGAATACATGTGTTTTCAAACACAGTCATGTGGGAAAACATCTTTTTCTTTGGGTTGGTTTGGTGAGTTGTTCTAAATGATGAAAACTAATACATACATGTTGGATTGGATGTAGGTTGTAGATCAGTGAGAGAGGATGCTATTTCAGTGATGTGAGAGATACTGGGAGTCTCTATGGAGGATGGTGAGGGAGGATGGTCACATCCAACAACATCTAGCCCAATTCGGGTTGTTGACATTCTTTGTTTGTTCATTGATCCGGTTGTAGGAGGCACTACTGGACTTCATTGTGTGGATGTGATAGACTAATCGATAGGTATTTGTGGTGCGGGGGTGGGAGATTCACATCTCAACAAAGATTGACATCTATTTTCTAACGAGACTGTCTTTTTAGGGAGTAGAGTTGGAAGTGCAACCTAGGATCCCTACATGGGTGAGTGTGTGGGAGCTGGCCAACTGCTACTGCTCGGGGAAAATGGTGATGAGTGGTGATTCAGTTACTATAGATGCTATTGACTCCTTGGAGATGTATATTTTTTTCACTATGGTTGTATGGGTTTACAATTCATTGGGCACCCAATACATCTTGGGCACTTAGATGGATATTGTCATGTGTAGGCTATGGGGGGACGCATGTTTTCCTGGTCTTGTATGATGCATGATTGTATGGTAGCCTAGTTAGATAGATGTATGGTATCCAGAGGCAGTGAGTTTTCCCTTGGTTCCATTTTATGTGCCTTTATTTTTTAGCAAGTGATGCTACTATATTCGCAGCCGATTTTGGACCCTCCTGGGATGCACGATCCCAAGTTAGTGAGGTGGGCATAGTTGTTGCCACGTCAGGGTGGGGTTCATGTGGGGTAGTATTTTACGACTTTGTTTGAGCGGGTCTAGTGGTAGACCCCATAGGTGTTTTATGAATTCTCGTATCATAGGATTGATTTCTGGTACCACCCAGATATGCACTTTCCACCGGGGGAGGAGTGGGGTGAAAGAGGTGAGCATTTTGTACTTTTTTATCTTTACATATGATTTTATTTGATATTATTGTATGGCCTGAGTACTGATGCATATTTTGTTTTTTGGATCTGTAGATGTGGGATCCAACGACTGAGAGGTTGAAGTAGCTCATGGATTAGAGGATGAGCGGGTTCCAGAGGGGAAGGTAAGGAGGCGACATCGATACAACGATCCTAGGGAGGGTCTATCACATGAAGTGATGGTGGTTCCTACCACTGGGCAGATTAAATAGTAGTAGGGGTCCCGAGACCGAGATATGGAGGAGTTGAGGTGGTGGTTCGAGGTTGTACTGGATGGGGTGTCATAGGACCTGTGGCTATGGATTCGAGACAAGGGAGTCCTAGAGTAGTGCATTGGAAATACTTGGTTTGACATGCAACAATAGTAGGGGCCACCATGACAGGGTAGATCCCTGCGAGAGATATTCCTGCTGGGGGGACCCCTCAGCTAGTGGGGATGTACCCGAACTAGGGTTGCCCTAATTGATAGTGTGACCTGTCATAGGCATAGCTTGATTTTGTATGATGTATAGGAGTCTTATGAGATCCCATTTTGTATAGACTGAGGTTTTATTGAGAGGGCCTAGCCATGGACCTAAGGCATGTTGTATATTTGTTTGTATCAAACACAGATTTTGACACCTATGATCTATATATGAGTAGACCATTTTTATATATGTTATGCATCTAATGTTTTAATGATATGGTGTGTGTACTTGTTTTTATTTGATGATAGACGAATGTGACATGTATGTTTAATGTGATAAATTCCAATCCAGTACTTGATTCACCATGTGATCTTCCATTTGATTGAGGTTTCTAGAAATATGAGTAAATGTGATAGACTCAAAATTTCGTAACAAAATTTTGACTTGCAGGTACTTCCGATATAGACATGGATCACGGACACAATACACATTGTTGAGATGGAGGACGATGAGATGAGAATATAAGATAATGATAAGGTTATGAATATGAAGGTGACTAGGATCAAATAGGATACCAATGAGGATAACATATTCAACTTGGTTGTTGGTGGCAGGGCTAAGGCATATGCCACTGGAATGGAGTAAAACATGGTCGGGAGTGTAAATGTCCCATGTTGCTGAAGCTATGTTCCAGGTCTAGTGGTTGGCTCTGTCCGCGTACCCGATGTGATAAGTGAATAGAGTATTTATCTATTGAAAATAAGGACACAAGATTAGGCTTGGATATTGAGAGAGCTAAGTCCATAAAACAAAGGCTAAAAAAAACTAGGAAATCAAGAAAACCTAAGGTAAGGTTGTTAGGCTCATGGGTAAAATTTATTCAAGTATACCTTGTTGATTGGGTCCTTGAGGGTAGCCCATTCTAGGTAAGCCATAATGTAGGCTCCCTTAGTAAGGGAATGACGAATTACATAGGGTCCCCGCCAAAGGGATTCAAATTTTTCATGGCCAAGGGTATCATGGGCGATATCGTAGGATAACACAAGGTCACCTTTGATGAAATATCGAAGGGTGACTTGATGTTTAAAGATGGATTTAGAACACTTCTTAGTTTCTTCATTATTTTGTAGCAAGGCACGTAGATATTCATCGAGAGATTCAAGGGCGATCAACCTTTTTTCCAATGGTGGAGTGTTGGGAAGGATCTCGATCACAGTGTGCATCGTGGGGATTTCACACTCAATGGGGAGTATGGAATCAATGTCATGTACTAAGTGAAATGGCGTGAAACCGATGGTTGTTTTGATATTTTTCGAATATTCCCATAATGTTGAGAAAAGAATGTGATGCCAATTGGTCTTGTGTTTTTCAATCGTTCGTTGAAGCATGGTTTTGAGAACTTTGTTGATGACTTCGAATTTCCCATTAAATTGTGGGTAATAGGGTGAGGTGAATTTATAGGTGAAGCCCAATTTGGCAAAGAGTTCTGCAAAGACTTTGTTTTCAAAGTGTTTACCATGGTCATATACTAATTGGAGGGGAACCTCGAAGCCGGAGATGACATGGATAAAGAAAAAGTTTGTTGGTGTGTTGGTCATATTTTTTAATGTGGGAATATCTTCGACCCATTTGGTGAAGTATTCAATGAACACTACAATGTACTTGTGTCCATTGAAGGACAAAGGGTTGCATGTCATGAAATATATGCCTCATTTGCAGAAGGGGATGACTGTGATGATGGGGTTAAGGACGGCAGGGGGTGCTCATGTCTTATGTGCATATAACTGACATTTTTCACACTTCTTAACTGTGTGGATGTATTCATGAAACAATGTGGGCCAAAAATAACCTAGTTGTATGATCTTTTGTGTAGTTGACATGCCAGATAAGTGACCACTGCATGTGTCACTTTGGAAATCATTGAGAATGGTTTTGGATTCTTCAAGGATGAGGTATTGTTGAAGGATAGTATTGACGCCTCTACGATAGAGAACATCCCCTATGAAGAGGTGCCATGAGTCTTGGTGTCAGATACAACAAAGGTCGTTCTGAGAAAGGAGAGGACCGAATTTTTGAGTTCAGAGGTGGACCAAAATATCGTCGTACCATGGGTTTGCAAATGATATAAGGAATAAATTATCATAAGGAAAATCCTCATTGACTAGGGGATCAGAGGAGTTGTATGGAAATTCTACGAGTATTTAGGCGAGAATAAGGTATTTTTTTCTCTTTGGGGTGGTAAACTCTAGCTCATGTTCTTGAAGGATGATGATCCAGTGAGAGAATTTTTTATTCATCTGTCGGCGACTTAAGAGGTAATGCATGGGGTTGGAGTCTACCACAACTTTATTGGTACAAAGAGAGATGTATTGGCACAACATTTGAATGATGAGGACAACTTCTAGAGTTATCTTGATGTAGGAGCATCGCTCCAAGCCAGCTATGCGCCAGCTAGCCAGCACATCAAAGCGTGCATTCGATGAGAGAGAGAGGCGCAAACTTCTCGATTTTCAAATTTTGAGAATGTAATTAAATGTTGTAAGGATGGTAGAGTCAAAAATCCATGCATATGCGTAGGATTTAGTAAAGGTTTCCTTAAATAGAATTTAAGGCTGAGATCTAGATCTGATTCGGACTAGACAACCATTCAATATAACTGAATGTAAATTAATGAGAGTTGGTGAGGATGGAGGGAAGAGATCGAGGAGCCCCTCTTTGTAAAAAGATCTTCTTTTTATATAGTAGTTGGTTTTAGAAGGGGAGGAGAGAGCCGAGAGTCTATTGTGGTCTGAGCTCGAACACATTGTAATCAAGCATTCTTGATTAATACAAACAAAGTAGTTTTTCCTGCATGTTGTTGTCTACATGTTTATGAGTTCATGAATGAATGTATTTATGTGTTGATGATATGCTGTAGATATATGTTAGGTATGCATTTGCAGGGATAGACATAAATTTTTTTCTGTGAGTTCTTTGATTCTAGGTTTGGGTTCTTTGAGGCTTCATGCAAGAGGTTTCATGACAGAATACTGCGGGTTCTGTAAGCCTGTGCAAGGAGTGCACTTCTGAATTCTGCGGATTCAGAAAAAGATGTGTCAGGAGGGTGCATCAGCTGGAGTCATTGACTCAAGGAGAATCCTCAAGGTTGTTGAATACCTTGGAGGTAAGACTGTGTAGAAGAGAGCACAGGACAGACCAAAATCATTGAGGGATTTTGTAGAAACTTTGCCAGGAGGGCATTGAGCAGGTACATAGAAGGCATAGAGAAGACAAAATTTCTAATAATTCTATAAGGCTCTGCCAAGAGAGCATTGAGCGAATGCACATGATGCATTAGGAGAAGAACTCTATTTTGAGTTCGGAAAAAATACAGAATCACTAAGGATTGTGGAAAAATCTGCCAGGAGGGCATTGAGTTGGTGCAGGTGTGCATAGAAAGAACTCTTCTTTGATTTTAGAAAGGAGAAGAAGTGTGAGGATGAAAACCTTCATAAGGTTACTGAACACCCTGCAGGCTCAACAAGGAGTGCTTGAGCAGGAAGTTTCAATAGGGCATTTCCATCCTTTCAAGGAGAGAAAGGGGTAGAGACCTTAGAGGCCTGAGCAATTGAAGCTAAAGAGAATAAAGACCTATGCAAGGAGTGCACCAGGCCAACACCTCAGTAAAGTGTTGATAGACAGACAGTCATCTGAAGGCTCGTCAGGAAGCAGGAGCGGGAGCAAGAGAGGACTTATTCTAAAGTCGCGAAGCTCAGGACAGATAACACCTTTGTGTGCAGAGAGTGCAAAAGTCAAGAAACCTTTCAAAGTTTCATAGAGGACTAAGTTCAGGAGGAAAAGTGCCCTTGTGCATAGATCCATAGCTACAAGGAATCACATAATTCGAGACACCCTTTGGTGGGTAAGAGTTTGAAAATCTCAAGAGGGACAACGTCTTTAGAACACAGGTGGGAGATGATGATACAGGCTTCATAGCAGGAGCAAAGGCTGAGACCTTTGAAGCGTTTGAAGTCTTCCAAGTTCAGGAAGAAGCGCAAGCTCAGGAGGGATTAGATCAGCTGGAGAGAAAGAGATATGGATTGTTGAATATACATCCAGGAAAGCAGGAGGAGATTGCGCAGGAGAAAGAGATCTGGGCCGTCAGATATAGGCTCATGGACCGATAACCATTGGATCCAAGAGAAGCTGCATGAGGTTTAACCCTCGTATGTGAAGAGGGGAACGAAAGGCCTATTTTGACATTTTGGATACCGGGAGATACAAAGGGAAAGATTTGGGACTCTTGACCCATGAAATATCGAAAGGATCGTGACAATCCAATAGGAGGATACATGGCGAGCGGTCGAGGTTTCAGGGAAATTCCCGAACGGATGATTTTGGCATTTTGGCTATCGGGAGATATAAAGGGTAAGAGTTCGGAACTCTTGACCCATGAAATCTCGAAAATACACAAGTCGTCAGATCAGGAGAGGCTATGAGCCGTTGATCCTAGTTTGGAGTGGAAGACCGACGTTTCGGGGTTCGGTACTTCAGTATTTCGGATACTGGGAGCTCGAAGGGGCAGGGAGTGTTGTAGCCAGGATCGTGAAGTTCTGAAACATGAAAACCCGAAAGAAGATGGAGGAGTAGCATGGTCATGGAATAGGGTCACATATTTTGGCATTTCGGGATTCAACTTTTCGACAATCTCGAGGACAAGAGGTTGGGGGCACTTTGCGCTGGAAAACCACGAAGTTACGAAACACGACATATCTTATGGGTGATGTTGTGGTCACATGTTTTGAAAGTTCGGGATTCAGTATTTCAGCAATCCTGGGGACAAGAAGTCAGGCACTTGACATTGAAAGTCCTGAAGTCGCGAAACGAGACATACCTTTGGAGTTGGGTTGTGGTCACGGAGGATGCAATCGCATAGACCAGAATTTCGGCATTTCGGCATTTCGAAGTTCGGGGAATCAAAGGGTCAAGAAACTTGACATCAGAACTCCCGAAATCGAGAAATCCGANTATTGGGATTTTGATAGGGACCCGAGGGAGCCACTTTGGCTCAAGGAAGAATTCGGGAATGATCCTAAGACCGGAAGGTCACGCAGAACCTGCTGAGGCAGGGGGTGTTGCATCAGTGATACTCCTCTGCTGTGAAAAATTCATGAGCTCCTGCTCATGAGCTTCCCAACATCGTTGTTGAAATCCACCTGAATACCAAAAAGTTCTTTGGAGCTGTCCATCCACTCCATCGCTTTGCTGTTGTTGCTGCATCTGCTCCCCTACTGCTATGGCAGGTTCTCCTCTACTCAACTTCCCTTTGCTGACCGCTTCTCCTAATCGGATCATCAGCCTTATGATCTCCTCAATTATCATGTCCAGCTTCTCCAGTGGTTGGCTCTCCTTATGAAGTATCGGTGGGTAGATCATCATGATCCCCCATGTTGGTTTCCTCTTCTATGGAACTAACTGGCCACTCTGCTGCAGACTCTTCTTCTACAGTTTCATCACTGAGTCTCTTCTCAGCTTCCGCTTCTGATAGCTTGACTGTCAGCTCTCTTGCTGGCATATCTCCAGCTTCCTCCAACTGCTCCTCATACTGGAATTCTCCTTTATCTATCGCTACATGCCTCTGCACCACAGTTATCATCTGTTCAGCTCCCTGGCTGAAATTTCTGAGTGATTCCTTGGAATGCTCCTCTTCTAACATCTTCATGATTGTCTTCTCATGGAAGTCATCCACTGGATTTGAATGGTTCAATCAATCCTCCAACATCTCCAACTCCTTCTCCCATGGAGTGAGCATCTTATCTGCATGCTCTTCTTCTTCCCTTGCTGTCAGCTTCAATGCTGCAGCTGTCTCCCTTTTAGCTTATTGGCTGAAAATTTTGAGCCATTCTTCCAAATGCTCCTTTTCCTCTGCCTGGGCAGCCTCTGATATCTTCTCCATCTCTTTGACAGTCACAACTGGTTGTCTTTCTGTTGTTGCTTCATCAACAACAGACACGCTGGTCTCCACTAGGCTATATGGCAGGAATACCTTTATCCCTCCAATCATTAGAATGTTCTTCTAATCTTCCTCTATCATCTGCTTTCGCTGATATGAACTCACCTCCGAGTTCATAAGACTTTCAGTCAATCTCATCCGCTCTCACTTGCCCACCTAGAAACATGGGATTTTTTTGTTGCCCACCTGGCAGTCTATGAGATCAATCGATCCCATCTCCATCAACACTCCCTGCTGACATGAACTCACTTTTGAGCTCTTGATACTTTCAGAAAGACTCACTTCTTTTCCCCTGCCCACCTGGCAATTTGGGATTTCCTCTCTGCCCTCCTGGCAGTCTCTGAGATCTTCCAGTGATCTCTTCCCCTCATCATCACTGAGATTTCTCCCAGCTTCTGGTTCACACACATGAGCCATTTCTTATTCAACCCTGAGGTCTTCCACATACCTCAGCCATTCCTTCAACAACTTCCACTTCCTTCGGGCCAATAACTCCTTGACTGACCATTTCACTTTTGTTTTCATGGGCCATTCATATACCCATTGCGATTTTTCATCCTGCTGCATTCAAAATGCAATCTCCTCCACCCTCGCTCTTATCTCCGTGAGTTCTTTGTCCATCTCAACCTCGCTCTGCTTCTAGTGGTTCTTCTTTCCACCATGTCCATGGCTTTCAACAACCATTTTCTTGTTTCTATCTACCTTCCTGGAAAACCTGTTGCTGTCACTCTGCAACCGTGAGTGCTTCCATCCTTTTCTTACAGTCAACTTTACTTTCTATGTGTTGTTGCGTCCTGCAACAATATCTTCAATCCTCTTCATCTGAAACATACAAACAAAGTCCTACTCTGATACCACACTGATGTGTATCAGACTACTCCTTTTCCTCTAGCTCCTTCTTCCTGAAATATACAGATAAAATCAAGCTCTGATACCACACTGATGCGTATCAGAGTACTCCTTTTCCTTTAGCTCCTTCTACCTAAAATATACAGATAAAATCAATCTTTGATACCACACTGATGCGTATCAGACTACTCCTTTTCCTCTAGCTCCTTATGCCTGAAATATATAGATAAAATCAATCTCTGATACCATACTGACGCAACACCCCCTGCATCAGTAGGTTCTGCATGACCTCCCGGTCTTAGGATCGTTCCTGAATTCTTCCTCGAGCTGAAGCGGCTCCCTCGGGTCCCTATCGAAATCCCAAGAATCTGATCCATAGGTCCTTCATGGAAACTCCACCGGCACAAGCAATGCACTAGGCGTGAGTCTTCACCTCCACACAACCACCAGACATGACCACGACCCTTTCCAAAAAGGGATTTCAGTTTTCATGATTTTGGGAGTTCTGATGTCGATTTTCTTGACCCTTCAATTCCCCAAACTCCGAAATGTTGAAATGCCAAAATTCTGGTCTATGCGATTGCGTCCTCTGTGACTACAGCCCAACTCCGAAGGTATGTTGCATTTCACGACTTTGGGACTTTCAATGTCAAGTGCCCGACTTCTTGTCCCCAAGATTTCCGAAATGTCGAATCTCGAACTTTCGAAACATGTGACCGCAACCTCACTCCAAAGATATGTCGCGTTTTGTGACTTCGGGGATTTCCAGCGCAAAGTGCCCCCGACCTCTTGTCCTCAGGATTGCCGAAAAGCCGAATCCCGAAACACTGAAATATGTGATCCTGTTTCGTGACCACGCTACTCCTCCATCTACTTTTAGGTTTTTGCATTTCAGGACTTCGCGATCCTGGCTGCAACACTCCCTGCCCCTTCGAGCTCCTGGTATCTGAAATACCGAAGTACCAAACCTGGAAACGTCGGTCTTTCACTCCAGAATGGGATCAATGGCTCATAACCTCTCCTGATCCGACGACTTGTGTCTTTTTGGGATTTCACGGGTCAAGAGTTCCAAACTCTTACCCTATGTATCTCCCAGTAGCCAAAATGCCGAAATCCTCCTTTCGGGAATTTCCCCAAAACCTCGACCGCTTGCCACATATCCTCCTGTTGGAGGGTCACAATCCTTTCGGGATTTCATGGGTTAAGAGTCCCGACTCTTTCCCTTTGTATCTCCCGGTAGACAAAATGCCGAAATAGGCCTTTCATTCCCCTCTTCACATACGAGGGTTAAACCTCATGCAACTTCTCTTGGATCCAATGGCTATCGGTCCATGCACCCAGATCTGACGGCCCAGATCTCTTTCTCCTACGCATTCTCCTCCTACTTGCCTGGACGTAGATTCAACGGTCCAGATCTCATTCTCTCTAGCTGATATAACAGTAGTTGTGCTCCCTCCTAAGCTTGCGCTTCTTCTTGAACTTGGAAGACTTCAAACGCTTCAAAGGTCTTAGCCTTTGCTCCTGCTGTGAAGCCTGTATCCTCAGCTCCCGCCTGCGTTCTAAAGACGTTGTCCCTCCTAAGATTTTCAAACTCTTACCCACCAAAGGGTGTCTCAACTTATGCAATTCCTTGTAGCTATGGCTCTTTGTGCAAGGGAACTTTTCGTTTTGAGCTTAGTCCTCTCTGAAACCTTGAAAGGTTTCTCGACTTCTGCACTCTCTGCAGAGTCTCCGCACACAAAGGTGCTATCTGTCTTGAGTTTCGAGACTTTAGAATAAGTCCTCTCTCACTCCCACTCCTTCTTCTTGATGAGCCTTTAGACGACTGTCTGTCTGTCAACACTTTACTCAGGTGTTGGCCTGGTGCACTCCTTGCACAAGTCTTTATCCTCTTGAGCTTCAATTTCTCAGGCCTCTAAGGTCTCTGCCCCTTCCTCTCCTTGAAAGGATGGAAATTCCCCCTAGCAACTTCCTG
>SNQJ01S0026940.1:113789-124083 GCA_010110895.2 Picea sitchensis
AGAACCCACTTGAGGAGAATCTAGTGAAGGGGGAATATCCCATAAGTACTGGTGATATTTCCCAATAGTCATTCAAAATATGACCGATGTGTTATTGAAACCCACAACTACCACCTTGGGTAGATAAATCCTATATTGGGATACTAATATATCTCCATCAAGAACGACATTTATATTTTCTGCCTAAAAAATCGGTCACAGGCTGGATGCTTTCCAAGGGTTGGGTGACCCAAAGAGGCACACACAAAACAACTGGACCTCGACCTTCGACCCTTCAAAGGTGTCTCCCTGCCTTATGGTGTAGGAATGCTTGAGTGGGAGGATTTTGGCACCCTAATTCATAACTTTCTAAGTTTCAAGTGAGAAATGATGATGGGGAGTTATTTGGATTCCTATCCCCAAAATCGTAACTTAGACTGCCAAATTCTTTTGTGTTCCTCCTGTGGAGGTTAGAAAGTGGGTTGATTATGGTTTATTTTTAGAATGTGGGAGTAGGATCAGAAACTGGGGTCATGGACCAACTTCATTTTTATGATGATGTGTAAAAAATACTCTTTACTAAACAAGTGAAGCCCAAAATAGTTTCAAGTATCTATCAAAAAGTTTTTTTTTGAGTGAGTGAGAGTGTGTGCAAGGAGTGGTGATGATGAATTTTTTTTTAATAAGTCTAAATTAAATATTTTAACATGGTGGACATCTTGTTTTCCTTTAATTGTCTTGTTTAGATAACTTACTAAATTTTTTCAAGTGACCCTTGCAAATGAAAGAATCTTAACCTAAGATGGTGGATTTAGAAATCCTTACTTTGACTCTTTTGTCTCCCTATGATGTTTTGTAATCTAATAAAGCATGAAAAAAGTGTCCCTATATTGTGAACATATGGGCATGTATGGGCCCTTTCAATGCTTTTATACTTCCTATGTGATTTACTCTAGAAATTTGAAACTATCCTAATATTTTCCACATGTGGGAATGTATGGGCCCTTACAAGTCTTAGATTTAAGTTCCAAATTGAGATAAGAGGTATTGTCCTTTCCTAGAAATTGGTTTATTTTTCTTTAAGGGAGATGAAGACTTGTTTAGGCAATCTCTTTTCTGATTTCCAAGATCACACTAGGGTGCGAGGAAAGAGCATACTCCAAGATTACTTAAATAAGTTTCTATTCCTGAATTAGTGTGGTGACTTTGTAAAATAAAAGTAGATAATGAAATTCACATTCTAAGATTTAGGAAATCCATGTGGCAAGTAAGGAAGTAAAATATGAAAGGGTTCTTTTTATCCTCCCTAAATGCCTAGGTGTGGTTTTTAATATATGTATGCAAGAGTGTATCTCCAAGCCTACTTTGAATGGATTTTATAATAGTGCATAAATCAAATCTAATCTACTTGGTGGAAGTGATTTGCTCAAGCCTTACAATTTAGAAAAATAAGACAAGTGTGTGGCTAAACTAGAAACACTAGTGCACAAAGCACAGAGTGTGCATTTGAAGAGTTCTGACAGAGCGCGGATATGTGTGGACCACACGATTGTTTTCCCCGAACCCCTGCACACATGGAGAATATGGTGGGAAAAAAATTTAAAATGGTTTCACTCAAGTGGGATGAAATCCTGGTCTCTGAAGGTGAGAATAGGTCAGTTTTAATCCCTAAAAACACAAATGAGTGAGAGAGAAAACTTTAACATCCTAATTGGGGAGGATTTTGATCCAAATCCCTAGTATGGTTGCCAATCTATTGGGTTCTTTTTGTCACTTGGGTGAGAAAAAAGAGGTCCCTTAACTATCTATTTAGGATAGAAAGACAACACAATAGTTTGTTAGTTGATTAGTGGCTCAACTAAGTAGAGAACAAAAAGTAAAAAACAAAGGAATAAAACTAAACTAAGCATGTAGCAACTAAATTGATGCAAGAAATAGACACAAGGAATATATACCAAATTATATTGGTCTTTGAATTGATAACAACTTGGATAAATATGGGAAATTATGAGTCCCCTCTTCCTCCGTGGGAAGGCTCTCGAGTCCCCAAATACAAAGATTTATCTCTTCTAACAATGGATAAAAATGAAAATAAAATGGTGAAGAATTGATGGTTGAACTTGTCAAGAGGAGAGAGGTGGAACCCTTTCTATGAATTCTCAAAGAGTTCTAGGAGAAAGATGGATTCTCAAAGAAAAATTGAACAACATAACAATAATCAAATTGCTTCTTCTTTTTTTGCATAAATGGCCCTTTATTTATAGGAGGATGACAAGATTTTTCCAAACTATTTTCAAATGTGAATGGGAGGCCTTTAGAGGTACCTCACATCCCTTTTAGTGATCCCAAGGAAGAATTTGGAGGATATTTTGGGTATGGGGGAGATCCACTCCATCCCAGAAGTGGTTGAGGCCTGACCAAAATCATCAATGCCCCATTTATGCATCCATGCAGGTTTTTTGTCTGTTAGTTGCCCAGTTCATGCACTCTGCACATTGTACGCCATGTTATCCCGCGTGAATGTGCATGTGCTAAAAGTGTTGAATACGCGCATAATTTCATAACCACTTTTGTATGTTTTTATTCTTATATTATCAAACTGAGTGTAATCCTTCCATAATTATTGGTAGTATGATATGCTTGTGTTGACTGTTTTTTCATCCATTTCCTTTGTTTGTGGTGAGCAATGTTTCGGTAATAAAAAAGGTGATGGAGGCTAGTGATCACAATGATATTCTATTGATGTTGTCATTTGAATAAATGTTCCAAGAAGGATTTAGTGGTTTTTTCAATTATTCTCTTATGGCTAGAGTGATTTCTCTAGTTCAAAGGACATCCATCTCAAGGATTGGGCCTCCTCTTCCAAGTATATTTTTTCCTCCATCATAGTTGGGTGGTCTTACTAGTCTTTTAAAGTAGGGATAATTTTAAGGATGGAAATTTATCTTAGAATATAGAAACTGTGGAGAATATTACTAGTCCTTAATATGCAAACTGTAAAATGTTTGGTGACACTTTTGTAAAAATATTAAAATTGCTAAGGATTTCATATAGTTTCTATAAAATTTTGGCTATTTTTAAGGTAAAATAATTTTATTCTAAAGATTTTTGGCGAATCGTGTTAAAAGAAATGGAAATTAGCGAATCCTTTTTTGGGAAAAAGCATGGAAAATTAGCTTATGGGATAAATTTATCCCCTAAAATTTTCCCTGTTTGAAAGGTAAGTTTGTTTCAGATACAAAAGGGTAATAACATATGTTTTGTTTCTTTGGGTTATTCTCTGACAAAATGTATGAATTGGAGCTCCCATCAATGAAGATGATAATATGTTTCTTAGTTATCTTACCAAGGCATTCTCTACATAGGGTGTTTTGAATTCTCATTTGCACTCATCCCTTATAATGTGTGAGAGGTCGATGAGAGATGAAAAAAAAAATTATATTATTTTCTAGTTTGATTATTGAGAATCTAGGCTTTAGTTTTCTCGATACTATTTTTTGTGGACCTTATATCTTTTTGTGATTCTTATATTAGACCAAAATTACTTGACATAAGTGGAAAATTATGATCCAATTTATAAAAAAAATAAAAAATTGATTGTAAAGTTCCCCATCCTAACTAAGGTTCATTACATGTGAAATTACACATAAAATAAAATAAAATAAAATCGTTAACTGATCCTGGAGCTTACCATCTATAGGAATACAAACAGATTTAACCATTGTTGATACCATGAACTATATGAATCTACAAAATTATAAAATAAACATGAATGAAACTAATAAATTCATCACAACAACATATAATTCATTCTCACACACAAATTAAAACACATAAAACAACTCAGAAAACAGATCAACACTTATCATTTTAAAATTTAAAATAGTCGTGCAATCGGTTGCTTGGGATGGACATTCCACCAAACCATAGAATTTTTGTTATAGATATCAGAATAAATTCATCCTCGATCTGGGGATAGGAATCCAAAAAAGAGGGTGGTCTCTCTCACTATCCACTCACTAATCTTAAAATCCCACAACCCAATAGTATTCTCCTACAACTATCCTGAATTCCCTCCATCTCTCTTCCTCTCGACCTACCCAACCCAAGGAATGTACCCCTTCACTGATATTATTCCATCAATCATCCCATTCATTTATCAGGGTCTCTCCATCATAGGTAGCCAAGAATCTCACTACTAGGAAACTCAAGGGAGTTCACTGCAAGGAAAACTACTAGGAAACAAAAACAACAACAAGCTTGTTGCTCCAATGCAACTCTCTCAAGAGTTCATTCTTCATGGATAACAACTTGATTCTTGTGTAATCTTGAAAACTTGATTCTTTAGTCTTTATCTCTACAAATTCTCCAGAATTCACCCTCCATTGTTTCTCCAACTCCAGTTCTCTTCTTCCATATTCTATGCTTTATGTTCATGTAAAAACATGGCTTTCTAAAACTATCCCCTTGGCCATATGAATTTCCTCCCTTTTTCTTTATTACTTGAATTTCACTTCCCTAATATGATTGTAGTTCAACCCCATGATCCCAATAACTATGGTATGGGACTCATCACAACCACTCTCTTACATGTATTCAATGATTGGCTTTGGAAACACTCAACAAAATAGAAGGTTTATACACAATGATAATAAAATTAAAAAAAACATTTTGGGAATTAAATTCATGGGTAAAACCCCCTTTTATAGACCCCTCCTCTCTTGTGGATTAATCAAATTCTATCTCTGTCCATGTCCCCTGGTAGTTAGCATCACATTTTACTTCTTAAAATTTAGAAATAAAATTCACATAGACATCGCTTCACCATATCCACATTCATATCTACATTATGCATTAATTAAACTGGGGATTATAGCAATGGAGTTACATTCTCCCCTCCCTACATTTATGTGTCATCCTATGTGCACAAAACTGTGTTGATATACATACACAAATTTACATCATAATATACAAAAAATAAAATTCTACAATCTGTTTAGCCTCCAACAACAATTCCAACCATAATCTCTTGTTCCTCTCAACTTGTTGACCCAAGGAATGGACCCCCTTCAGTGCTCTCATTCCATCATGTTGTACCATTATTTTATTAGGGCTATCAATGAAGGTAAGTGAAATATCTCATATGTGGTTTTGAAACTCTAGCTGCCCAAAAATGGATTCTTGCATTTTTAACTTCTATTTTCTTCAAAATTGGTAGAACGTTTGTGGGTGGAACCCAAAGTTTTGGGTTTGTATCACGCCCACACACAAAAAAAATTATGCACACTCATTCAAATTTTGTGTGCATATGTGCAATGATTGACAAGAAGCATGCACCATATCCAGTATTGATATTTTCACACCATATCTAGTTTTGATATTTGAGTGCCAGTTCCAGATTTTTCAATGCACACTGGAATCAAGAAGACGATCTTCAATAAATCACCCTAAATGCTTATTGCTAGTAGAATGAGGATACATGGAGTATCCATAAGAGGAGTCGTCACGTTAGTTAAGATTTCTCTAATTCCAGAAAATCCACGTGGAATGTAGGCATGTGACATAAGCATGCAATACTATGAGTCAGTAGAGCGAGTGGATAAGAGCTAAGCGAGATGGAGCTACAAATATTTGATGGATAAAAAAGGAAGCAAGGATGATTTTTTTTTTTTTTTTGATTCATAGAGTTACTCTCTCGGTTGATTCATTGGATCATTTCTTATTGTTCATTGTTGAAGATCTCACTCCGAGCCTCTGTAGTATTGTAATGTCTCCAATTCTAGTCTGAGTCTGTCATACATGAAATTTCTGAAAGGATGAATGTGGAACGATGTATTGTAGATACATGGGATTCCCATAGGGATATGAGACTTTGTTGTTATCAAATATGATTTTATTAATGTATGTATGTGCTTGATGGAATTAGGAGACTAATAAAGATGCATTGATTTTGAGCCTATGATGTGTCAATTATGTGTCTGAATGAATTTTTATCTATTAAGTAATTTGCAATGGATTATATGAATGAAAACATTGATGGATCTCAATGTGTTTAGTCCTTCATCCCCAACACAAGACCACATGGTCTCTATGATCCTCATAGCATCTCAGGTGAGACCTTCTTCAACCTTGGATGAATATTGATATGTCTATGCTTTGGGGTTTTTTTGGGTCAATGTAACATACCTATCCACCAAGAGGTTGGCCTCTCTACTTCAAATTTCACTTCAAGAACTGATTTCAAATTCTAATAACAATTAATTAATAGAGAAGCATGAAATAAATGCAATTAATACCCATGCGTTGATAAAGATTCATGATAGAATTAAAATTGATGCTTAATCATGCCATGCATAACAATAACCAACAAGCATGCACATTAAAATACATATCTCAGAGATAATAATTAATACACAATGGAAATAAATATACAATCAAAGGAAACCGTGATAGAGAGAACTTATATTAAACAAAACCACTCACCAATTGTCTGTGGACCAAGGATGTTCCACCCAACCTTAGACATTGTTGTTCCAAGTCTCAAAATCTGGTCACCCTTGAGCCAGGGATACAAATCCACAAGGATGGGTTCTAGAGTGACACTCATCTTCCCAAACTAGTTATCACTCAAGATATCAAAGGTTTATCAACACACAAAAATCCAAAGTACACCATGTTTCTTCTCTCCAACTTGCACCACCCAAAGACAATGAATCCCATTCACTACCATGCATTCCCTCAAGATTTCCACTTCTCTCCATGGATCCAATGCATATGGTCAAGAATATCCATGCCAGGACACTCATGATTCACAACTATGAATAAGTTGTATCACATGGCAATGCATCTCAGGCATACAGACACCAATTCATGGCTAGAATACATCAATAATTACTAAAACAAAAAAAACAATGGCTTCTTTCCTAATCAATTTGTTCCCATGTTCCAAAACCAAGAACAATAATAAATGAGGAATAATGAACCAAATGAAAGAGTGAATGGAGAATAACCCCCAAACAACCCAGAATAGGGGTTTATATAATTACATGAAATCAAGAACCACATGGCCTTCCTCCCAAAAGCTCATGTAACCACTTTTCTCAATCAAAACCAAGATGGGTAAATAAAATATAATAAAAGACTTATCCCTTTTATCCCCCTCTCTTGTGGAATCATAGACCCCTATAACTCACTTCCTTGTCCATATTATAGCCAATGATGCATTTTATTATTAATAATGATCAAAGTATTACATTTCCTAGGTACTCTGGCCTCTTTTAATTGTTTGGGTGCTTCAGCCTTTCATCAAATAAACAAAATAAATTATTTAATATAGGGTCTCAAAACTATGGTATTACATTCAACTCTGGATGAACATTGGGTCATAACCCCCCAACGTTAGGAAGGATGCACTCAAGTGTGAAAAGATCCAACAAATGGTTTCATTGTTGGGACCTGAAAGTATTGTATTGAATGATGAAGGAAATAACTGAGGTGGTATCCATCTCGGGAGGAAATTCAAGATTAGTTAACGACCAAGGAGAATGAATTTTCCGAGATGGAAACTCAAGGTCTAAGATTCAATGTGAAGTGATGGAAATATAAGTATCTATACACCGATATGCATGAGCTCCTATTTGTTTAATTTCCTTGTTTATTGTATGAATGTATGAAAAGGGAGACTACCACTAATACCGCTTTGAGGCCACTAGCTGAGTCAATAGTTTGGGATCAAGCCATGATCGATAGGCTGAAGGAATTGGAAAACAAGTGGGCTCGATCCATTGATTTTTGGTTTCCTCAAGTGAAGGAACGAGATATAGTTGAATTTTTTGTGGAGTACACTTATTCTATTAGCAAAGATGAAAGAAAGTCCACAGAAGGACCTAGGAAAAGTCTACTGGAAGAAATCCCACTCTCGATAAAGATGATGTTCATGGAGAAAGGGTTGATTCACATGGATATCGATGGGGGAAAATGAGAGAGGAGATGGATTCATTGAGGAGGATCCAAAAGTTGATGAGATGAGGCAAGGAGGATGGACTTAGAGGAGCAGAGGATAAAAAGAGTCAATAAATTTGCAATAAGAGTTGAGTTAAGAAGAAAAGTGAAGGAGAGGAGTGGAAGGAAGATATCAAGGGGCACACAATGAAGGATCAGTCCTAGGATAAAGAGAAAATAGACTACACTAGGAGGAAGTGCAAGAGAGTGTATTGTGCCAGAGAGGATCATAGATGAAGACAATCCCATGAAGAGGCACAACGTTGAGAGTAGGGTGTCTAGTAGGGATACCAGTAATAGTATAAGTGGTGGTGGTGGTCATAGGGTCCAGGGGATGAATTCCAAACCCCTTGGATGTTACATAATTTTGTAAAATCAGAGGAATATGAGGCACATAGTAGAGGAATTAGAGAAGGAGAAGAAGATGGAGGATCCCCTAGTGGCGAGGGAAAAGAATTGGTGATAGTGGATGGTCTTTCTCGGTTACAGGTAGGAAGCTCTCTGGGTCATCTCATAAGAAATATTAGAAGAATACGAAATTATCCCCCCTTTGGACCACCCCCCTTGTGTGTTTGTAATCAAGAAGAAAGAAAAATAGATAGTGAGGTGAATGGAATAGGAGAAATAGTAGGATAAAGAGTAGAAGGAGATAGAAGAAAAGGTATGAGTGAAGAAGAAGGAAAATTCGGTGATACTTCACCAAGAAGAGTATCATTATTGATAATTATGACACACAGTAGTTAGATTGGAGGAATTATTTCAAGATTGATGATGGAGAATCAAGATATTACCTTGAGGTTACCCATGTTCCATGAATGGGTAAGTATTATGCGGAACATCATTTGTTCATGTGTGAAGAAATATGGTCTATGAAGAGGATCATAGACATAGTAGCGAAGATTGTGCAGCTAGAAACCATGTTTAGGGATAGAGAATTGATGTGGTACATGAAGTACAAGGCCACTGCATTGAGGTTTTGTATCCATGCATTGACATGGGAGAGATTGGTCATGTATCAAGGTTTTGTACCAAACTGCGTGCATTCTTTGGGTACTGCTACAACCTTGAACATGTCATCAAGGACTATCTGGTGCAACCTCCCGGTCTTGGATAGTTAAGGTAATGAGTCAGAGTGACTCCTTGGGTCCCTATGGTACCCAAAATTACCTTACCCACACACACATAGACCTCTTCCTCAAGTGACCACAGCTACGACCGTGGAATTATCCCTTCATGGTTCATACTTTGGGGATTCCCGAATCCTTTATTCACTCCTTCTCAAAGCACTCAGCTCCGAATCTTTGAACTCATGTCACGCGTCTCCTTAGATCCATCGGCCACACAATGGTTCAAGCTTTGCGATTCATGAAAATCTAGGCCTTTCGCCCGCAACCTCCAATCTCCCGATTTCTGAACTCTTGAGTCTTGTTTCCACATGTTATTCTATGATCAATGGTTGATATTTAGTCATGACTTTGGACTTCGTGATCTATCTTCGTCAAGTTTCCGACTTGCCAGACTCACGAAGTATCGAAATACTTCTCAGTTCTCCTCCTTGTAACTTTACCGAATCTAACTGTCTAGAGTCGTTTGCTTACCTCTGAGAATGAATCTCGCACTCTCTAGTTTTTATAAGAAATTCAAGGATTCCTCTCCTTTGAATATTTCCGCCACTCTCCCTCCTGAGATTTTCTTCTTTGATTTGTTCCCCTGAACAATCCCTTCGACCCTTAGTCAGATTTATAGTCTGTTCACACTTTGCAACAAACTTTCATTCACACTCACCCCTCTATGAATGATTTCTCACTCCTTGCGACTTTTGATGCAGTCCTTGCAGAAAAATAAGTTTCGCTATCTCTCCTGAGCTTTCGAGTCAAAAAATACTCAGTCACGCACTCCTTGTGGACACTATGCACACATTGCACTCGCTCAATCAAGAGGACTCATTGAAAATTCTCTACTCCTCATAATGACTCATACATTTAACAAAGAAAATGCAGTCATAGATTCAAGAATAGAAATAACAAAGAATTGAAAAATAACATAAACTATACCATTCATTTAAATAGAAACACACCTACGCACATTTGGGACAATGTTTCTCTATTATATTCATCCAACTGAAATTTACATACATACATTATTCTTTACATACATACTTGTGTCCCTTTCTATACTTGTTGTCACAATTAAAGCATAAACCTTTTTCTTTTCTTTCCTCCAATTGTTGAGGTGTCAACCTTGTAGGTTGAGGTGTTTTAGAAGAAGGAGCATTGTTCTCTCTATAGATGTTAGGATTGGTCCTTCTAGTAGC